>LQRL01185763.1:815-19795 GCA_001703475.1 Hydroides elegans
ATAGTCCAAAATAAGCATTTTGACCGATTTTATCAACTATTCTCATTATTTTGACCTAGCATACATAATTTGTTCTGGCAAACCTTTATCAAAGAGTTAGATACATATGTTCTATCGATATAAATCATGAAGAGAAAGTGGCTTTCGGTGCCTTTGTTGACCATCTAACCCTAGGGGCTATTTTCATATAGTCCAGAATGAGCATTTTGACCGATTGTATCAACTATTCTCATTATTTTTACCTAACCTACATAATTTGTTCTAGCAGACCTTTATCAAAGAGTTACATACGATATAAATCATAAAGAGAAAGTGGCTTTCGGTACCTTTGTTGACCATCTACCCCTAGGGTTTATGTCCATATAGTCCAAAATGAGCATTTTGACTGATTGTATCAACTATTCTGATTATTTTGACCTAGCCTACATATTTTGTTCTGGCAGACCTTTATCAGAGAGTTTGATACACATGTTCTATTGATATAGATCATAAAGAGAAAGTGGCTTTCGGTACCCTTGTTGACCATCTACCCCAAGGGGCTACTTCTATACAGTCCAAAATAAGAATTTTGACCGATTTTATCAACTATACTTATTATTTTGACCTAGCGTATATAGTGTGTTCTGGCAGACCTTTATCATAGAGTTAGATACATATGGTAAATTGATATAAATTATAACGAGAAAGTGGCTTTCGGTACCTTAATTGACTAACTTCCCCCAGGGGTTATGTCCATAGAGTTCAAAATGAGCATTTTGACCGATTTTATCAACAGTACTCATTAATTTGACCTAGCCTACATAGTTTGTTCTGGCAGACCTTTATCATAGAGTTAGATACATATGTTATATTGATATAAATCATAAAGAGAAAGTTGCTTTCGGTATCTTTGTTGACCATCTACCCCTAGGGTGTATGTCCATATAGTCCAAAATGAGCATTTTGACACATTTTATCAACAATTCTCATTATTTTGACCTAGCCTACATAGTTTGTTCTGGCAAACCTTTATCGTAGAGCTTGATACACATGTTTTGTTGATATAAATCATAAAGAAAAAGTGGCTTTCTGTTTGTTTGTTGACCATCTACCCCTAGGGTTTATGTCCATATAGTCCAAAATGAGCATTTTGACCGATTGTATCAACTATTCTTATTATTTTGACCTAGCCTACATAGTTTGTTCTGGCAGACCTTTATCATAGAGCTAGATACATATGTTCTATCGACAAAATCAAAAAGAGAAAGTGGCTTTCGGTATCTTTGTTGACCATCTACCCCTAGGGTTTATGTCCATATAGTCCAAATGAGCATTTTGACCGATTGCATCAACTATTAACATTACTTTGACCTAGCCTACATCGTTTGTTCTGGCAGAACTTTATCATAGAGTTATATACATATGTTCTATTGATATCAGTCATAAGGAGAAAGTGGCTTTCGATGCCTTTATTGACCATCTACCCCTAGAGGTTATGTCCATATAGTCCAAAATGAGCATTTTGACCGATTTTATCAAATATACTCATTATTTTGACCTAGCCTACATAGTTTGTTCTGGCAGAACTTTATCATAGAGTTATATACATATGTTTTATTGATATAAGTCATAAAGAGAAAGTGGTTTTCGGTACCTTTATTGACCATCTACCCCTACGGGTTTTGTCCATATAGTTCAAAATGAGCATTTTGAACGATTTTATGAACAATACTCATTATTTTGGCCTAGCCTTCATAGTTTGTTCTGGCAGACCTTAATCATAGAGTTAGATACATATGTTCTATTGATAAAAATCATAAAGAGAAAGTGGCTTTCGGTTTCTTTGTTGACCATCTACCCCTAGGGGTTATGTCCATATAGTCCAAAATGAGCATTTTGACCGATTTTATCGACTATTCTCATATTTTTGACCTAGCCTATATAGGTTGTTCTGGCAGACCATTATCATAGAATTAGATACATATGTTCTTTCGATATAAATCATAAAGAGAAAGTGGATTTCGGTACCTTTGTTGCCCATCTACCTCTAGGGATCATGTCCATATAGTCCAAAATAAGCATTTCGACATATTTCTTCAACTATTCTCATTAATTTACCCTATCCTACATAGTTTGTTCTGGCATAACTTTATCATAGAGTAAGATACATAATTTATCTTGATATAAATCATAAAAAAGTGGTTTTCGGTACTTTTGTTGTCCATATACCCCTAGGGGTTATGTCCATACAATCCAAACTTCGATCATAAAACGAAAATGACTTTCGGTACCTTTATTGACCATCTACCCCTAGGGGTTATGTCCATATAGTCCACAATGAGCATTTTGACCGATTTTATAAACTATTCTCATTATTTTTATCTAGCCTACATAGTTTGTTCTGGCAGACCCTTATCATAGAGTAAGATACATATATTCTTTTGATATAAACCAAAAAGATAAAGTGGTTTTCGGTATCTTTGTTGACCATCTACCCCTAGGGATAATGTCCATATAGTCCAAAATGAGCATTTTCACCGATTTTTCAATTATTCTCATTATTTTGGCCTAGCCTACAATGAATGTTCTGACAGACCTTTGTCATAGAGTTAGATACATATGTGATTTTTTTGTATATATATCATAAAAAAAAGTGGTTTTCGATACCTTTGTTGACCGTCTACCCCTAGGGGTTATGTCCATATAGTCCAACATGAGCATTTTGATCGATTTTATCAACTATTCTTATAATTTTGACCTAGCCTACATTGTTTGTTCTGGCTGACCTTTATCATAAAGTTAGATACATAATTTCTATTGATATAAATAAAAGAAAAGTGGCTTTCGGTACCTTTGTTGACCATCTACCCCTAGGGGTTATGTCTATTTAGCTCAAAATGAGCATTTTGACCGATTTTTTAAAACTATTCTCATTATTTGCACCTATCCTACATAGTTTGTTCTGGCTGATCTTTATCATAGAGTTAGATAAATATGTTCTATTGGTACGAATCATAAAAGTGACTTTCGGTACCTTTGTTGACCCTCCACCCCTAGGGGTTATGTCCATATAGTCAAAAATGAGCATTTTGACCGATTTTATAAACTATTCTCATTATTTTGATCTAGCCTACATAGTTTGTTCTAGCAGACCCTTATCATAGAGTAAGATACATATGTTCGTTTGATATAAAACAAAAAGATAAAGTGGCTTTTGGTACCTTTGTTGACCATCTACCCCTAGGGGTTATGTCCATATAGTCCAACATGATCATTTTCACCGATTTTTCAACTATTCTTATAAGTTTTGACCTAGCCTACATAGTTTGTTCCGGCAGACCTTTATCATAGAGTTAGATACATAATTTCTCTTGATATAAATCATAAAAAGTGGCTTTCGGTACCTTTGTTGACCATCTACCCCTAGGGGTTATGTCTATATAGTCCAAAATGAGCATTTTGACCAATTTTATAAACTATTCTCATTATTTTGATATAGCCTACATAGTTTGTTCTGGCTGACCTTTATCATAGAGTTAGAAACATATGTTCTATTGATATGAATCATAAAAAGTGGCTTTCGGTAACTTTGTTGACCATCCACCCCAACGGGTTATGTCCATATAGTCCAAAATGAGCATTTTGACCGATTTTATCTACTATTCTCATTATTTTGACCTAGCCTAGATAGTTTGTTTTGGCAGACCTTTATCATAGAGTTTGAAACACATGTTCTATGGACATAAATCATAAAGAGAAAGTGGCTTTCGGTACTTTTGTTGACCATCTACCCATAGGGTTTATGTCCATATAGTTCAAAATCAGCATTTTGACCGTTTTTTTCAACTATTTTCATTATTTGCACCTATTCTACATAGTTTGTTCTGGCTGACCTTTATCATAGAGTTAGAAACATATGTTCTATTGATATGAATCATAAAAAGTGGCTTTCGGTACCTTTGTTGACCCTCCACCCCTAGGGGTTATGTCCATATAGTCCAAAATAAGCATTTTGACCGATTTTATCAACTATTCTCATTATTTTGACCTAGCCTATATAGGTTGTTCTGGCAGACCATTATCATAGAGTTAGATACATATGTTCTATTGATATAAACCATAAAGAAAAAGTGGATTTTGGTACCTTAGGTGACCATCTACCCCTAGGGGTTATGTCCATACAATCAAAACTTCGATCATAAAACGAAAATGACTTTCGGTGCCTTTGTTGACCATCTACTCCTAGGGGTTATGTCCATATAGTCCAAAATGAGCATCTTGACCGATTTTATAAACTATTCTCATTATTTTGATCTAGCCAACACAGTTTGTTCTGGCAGACCCTTATCATAGAGTAAGATACAAATGTTCTTTTGATATTAACCAAACGATAAAGTGGCTTTCGGTACCTTTGTTGACCATCTACCTCTAGGGGTTATGTCCATATAGTCCAATATGAGCATTTTCACCGATTTATCAATTATTCTCATTATTTTGACCTAGCCTACAAAGTTTGTTCTGGCAGACCTTTATCATAGAGTTATATACATATGTTCTTTTGATATAAATCATAAAGAGAAAGTGGCTTTCGGTACCTTTGTTGCCCATCTATTTCTAGGGGTTATGTCCATATAGTGCAAAATAAGCATTTCGCCCGATTTCATCAACTATTCTCATTATTTTGACCTATTCTACATAGTTTGTTCTGACAGAACTTTATCATAGAGTTAGATACATAATGTCTCTTGATATAAATCACAAAAAAGTGGCTTTCGGTACCTTTGTTGACCATCTTCCCCTAGGGGTTATGTCCATACAATCCAAACTTCGATCATAAAACGAAAATGACTTTCGGTACCTTTGTTGACCATCTTCCCCTAGGGAATATGTCCAAACAGTCCAAAATGAGCATTTTTACCGACTTTATAAACTATTCTCATTATTTTGACCTAGCCTACATAGTTTGTTCTGACCGACCCTTATCATAGAGTTAGATACATATGTTCTTTTGATATAAATCATAAAGAGAAAGTGACTTTCGGTACTTTTGTTGCCCATCTACCTCTAGGGGTTATGTCCATACAATCCAATCTTCGTTCATAAAACGAAAATGTCTTTCGGTTCCTTTGTTGATCATCTTCCCCTAGGGGTTGTGTCCATACAGTCCAACATAAGCATTTTGACCGATTTTATGAACTATTCTCATTATTTTGATCTAGCCTACATAGTTTGTTCTGACAGACCCTTATCATAGAGAAACATATGTTCTGTTGATATAAACATACAGAATTAAGTGGCTTTCGGTACTTTTGTTGACTATTCACCCCTAGGGGTTATGTCCATACAGTCCAAAATAAGCATTTCGACCGATTCCATCAACTATTCTCATTATTTTGACCTATTCCACATAGTTTGTTTTGACCGACCTTTATCATAGAGTTAGAAACACATGTTTTATGGACATAAATCATAAAGAGAAAGTGGCATTTCGGTACTTTTGTTTACGATCTACCCCTAGGGGTTATGTCCATATAGTCCAAACTGAGCATTTTGACCGCTTTTATCAAATATTCTCATTATTTTGACCTAGCCTACATAGTTTGTTCTGGCAGACATTTATCATCAAGTTAGATACGTATGTTATCTTGATATAATTCATAAAGATAAAGTAGCTTTCGGTACCTTTGTTGAACATCTGCCCCTAGAGGTTATGCCCATATAGTCCAAAATTAGCATTTTGACCGATTATATTAACTATTCTTATTATTTAGACCTAGCCTACATAGTTTGCTCTTGCAGACCTTTATCATATAGTTAGATACAAATATTCTTTTGATATAAATGATATGTCCTCATAGTCCAAAATGAGCATTTTGACTGATTATATCAACTATTCTCATTATTTTTACCTAGCCTACATAGCTTGTTCTGGCATACCTTTATCATAGAGTTAGAAATTTATGATTGATTGCTATAAATCAAAAAGAGAAAGTGGCTTTCAGTACCTTTGTTTACCATCTACCCCTTGGGGTTATGTCCATATAGTTCAAATTGAGCATTTTGACCGATTTCATCACCTTTTCTCATTATTTTGACCTAGCCTACATAGTTTGTTCTGGCAGACCTTTATTATAGAGTTAGATATATATGTTCTATTGATATAAATCAAAAATAGAAAGTGGCTTTTGGTACCTTTGCTGGCCATCTTCCCCTAGGGATTATGTCCATAAAGTCCAAAGTGAGCATTTTGACCGATTTCATCAACTATTCTCATTATTTTGACCTAGCCTACATAGTTTTTTTTCTGGCAGACCTTTATCATAGAGTTGGATACAAATCTTTTATTGATATAAATCATAGAGAGAAAGTGGTTTTCAGTATCTTTGGTGACCATCTACCCCTAGGGGTTATGTCCATATAGTCCAAAATAAGCATTATGACCGATTATATCAACTCTTTTCATTATTTTGAGCTAGCCTACATAGTGTGTTCTGGCAGACCTTTATCATAGAGTTAGATATATATGTTCTATTGATATAAATCATAAAGAGAAAGTGGCTTTTGGTACCTTTGTTGACCATCTATCCGTAGCGGTTATGTCTATATAGTCCAGTGAGCATTTTGACCGAGTTTATCAACTATTCTAATTAGTTGACATAGCCTACATAGTTTATTCTGGTAGACATTTATCATAGAGTTAGATACATATGTTCTATTGATACAAATCATATAGAGAAAGTGGCTTTCGGTACCTTTGTTTACCATCTACCCCTAGGGGTTATGTCCATTAAGTCCAAATTGAGCATTTTAACCGTTTTTATCAACTATTCTAATTATTTTGACCTTGCCAACATAGTTTGTTCTGGAAGACCTTTATCATAAAGTAAGATACATATGTTCTATTGATATAAATCAAAAAGAGAAAGTGGTTTTCGGTACCTTTGCTGGCCATGATTCCCTAGGGGTTATGTCCATTTAGTCCAAAATGATCATTTCGACCGATTTTATCAACTATTCTCATTATTTTGACCTAGCCTACATAGTTTGTTCTGGCAGACCTATATCATAGAGTTAGATACATATGTTCTATTTATATAAATCAAAAAGAGAAAGTGGCTTTCGGTACCTTTGCTGGTCATCTTCCTCTAAGGATTATGTCCATATCGTCCAAAGTGAGCATTTTGACCGATTTCATCAACTATTCCCATTATTTTGACCCAGCATAATAGTTTGTTCTGGCATACCTTTATCATAGAGTTAGACATTTATGATTGATTGATATAAATCAAAAAGAGAAAGTGGCTTTCGGTACCTTTGCTGGCCATCTTCCCCTAGGGATTATGTCCATAAAGTCCAACGTGAGCATTTTGACCGATTTTATCAACTATTCTCATTATTTTGACCTAGCCTACATAGTTTCTTTTTTGCTGGCAGACCTTTATCATAGAGTTAGATACATATCTTCTTTTGATATAAATCATAGATAGAAAGTGGTTTTCGGTATCTTTGTTGACCATCTACCCCTAGGGATTATGTCCATATAGTCGAAAATGAGCATTTTGACCGATTATATCAACTATTCTCATTATTTTGAGCTAGCCTACATAGTGTGTTCTGGCAGACCTTTATCATAGAGTTAGATATATATGTTCTATTAATATAAATCATAAAGAGAAAGTGGCTTTTAGTACCTTTGTTGACCATCTATCTGTAGGGGTTATGTCTATATATTCCAAATTGAGCATTTTGACCGATTTTATCAACTATTCTCATTATTTTGACCTAGCCTACATAGTTTGTTCTGGCAGACCTTTATCATAGAGTATGATACAAATGTTCTATTGATATAAATCATAAAGCGAAAGTGGATTTTGGTACCTTTGTTGACCAACTATCCGTAGGGGGATTGTCTATATAGTCCAGTGATCATTTTGACCGATTTTATCAACTATTCTCATTATTTTGACCTGGCCGACAAAGTTTGTTCTGGCGGACCTTTATCATAGAGTTAGATATTAAGTTCAATTGATATAAATCATAAAAAGAAAGTGGCTTTCGGTACCTTTGATTACTATCTACCCCTAGGGGTTATGTCTATTTAGTCAAAAATGTGCATTTTGACCGATTTTATCATATTTTCTTATTATTTTGACCTAGCCTACATAGTTTGTTCTGGCAGACCTTTATCATAGAGTTAAATAAATATGTTCTCTCGATATAAATCATAAAGAGAAAGTAGCTTTCGGTTCAATCTACACCTAAAGGTTATGCTAATATAGTCCAAAATGAGCATTTTGACCGATTTTATCAACTATTTTCATTATTTGGATCTAGCCTTCATAGTTTGTTCTGGCAGACCATTTTGATAGAGTTAGATACATATGTTCTATTGTTATAAATCATAAAGAGAAAGTGACTTTCGGTATCATTGTTGACCATCTAGCCATAGGGGTTATGCCCATATAATCCAAAATGAGCATTTTGACCGATTTTATCATATTTTCTTATTATTTTGACCTAGCCTACATAGTTTGTTCTGGCAGACCTTTATCAAAGGGTTAGATATCTATGTTCCATTAAGAGAAAGTGGCTTTCGGTACCTTTGTTGAACATCTACCCCTAGAGGTTATGTCCATATAGTCCAGAATGAGCATTATGCGTTAGATACATATGTTTTATTGATATAAATCATAAAGAGAAAGTGGCTTTTGGTACCTTTGTTGTCTGCCAGAACAAAACCTTTGTAGGCTAGGTCAAAATAGCATTAGGGGTAGATAGTCACCAAAGGTACCGAAAGCCACTTTCTCTTTATGATTGTCTTGTTGTGTGACAGAACAAAAACTTTGTAGGCTAGGTCAAAATAGCCCAGGGGTAGATGGACTATATGGACATAACCCCTAGGGGTAGACGGTCATCAAAGGTATCGAAAGCTACTTTCTCTTTATGATTTATATCAATAGAACATATTTATCTAACTCTATGATAAAGGTCTGCCAGAACAATCTATGAAGGCTAGGTCAAAATAATGAGAATAGTTGATAAAATCGGTCAAAATGCTCATTTTGGACTATATGGACATAATCCCTATTGGTAGATGGTCAACAAAGGTAACGAGAGCCACTTTCTCTTTATGATTTATATCAATAGAACATATGTATCTAACTCTATGATAAAGGTTTGCCAGTACAACCTATGTGTGTTAGGTCAAAATAATGAGATTAGTTTATAAAATCGGTCAACATGCTCATTTTGGACTACCTGGACATAACCCCTAGGGGTAGATGGTCAACAAAGGTACCGAAAGCCACTTTTTACATGATTTATATCAATAGAACATATGTATCTAACTCTATGATAAAGGTCTGCCAGAAAAAAAAACTATGTAGGATAGGTCAAAGAAATGAAAATGGTTGATAAAATCGGTCAAAATGCTCATTTTGGACCACATGGACATAACCCCTAGGGGAAGATGGTCAACAAACCTACTGAAAGCCACTTTCTCTTAATGATTAACATCAGTAGAACATATGTATCTAACTCTATGATAAATGTCTGCCGGTACAAACTATGTAGGATAGGTCAAAATAATGTGAACAGTTGATAAAATCGGTAAAAATGTTCATTTTGGACTATATGGACATAACCCTTATGGGTAGATTTTCAACAAAGGTACCGAAAGCCATATATTCTTTATGATTTATATCAATAGAACGTATGTATCTAATTATATGATAAATTTATCTTAGAACAAACTATGTAGGCTAGGTCAAAATAATGAGAATAGTTGATAAAATCGGTCAAAATGCTCATTTTGGACTATATGGACATAATCAATGTGGGTAGATGGTCAATAAATGTACTAAAACCCAGTTTCTCTTAATGATTTATATCAATAGAACATATGTTTCTAACTATATGATAAAGGTCTGTCAGAACAAACTATGTAGGCTAGGTCAAAATAGCCTAGGGGTAGATGGTCAATAAAGGTACCGAAAGCTACTTTCTCTGTATGATTTATACCAATAGAACATATGTATCTAACTCTATGATAAAGGTCTGTCAGAACAGACTATGTAGGCTAGTTTAAAATAATGAGAATAGTTGATAAAATCGGTCAAAATACTCTTTTTTAGACTATATTGACTTAACCCAAAGGTACCGAAAGCCATTTTCTCTTAATGATTTATATCAATAAAACATATGTATCTAATTATATGATAAATGTATGTCAGAACAAACTATGTAGGCTAGGTCAAAATAATGAGAATAGTTGATAAAATCGGTCAAAATGCTAATTTTGGACTATATGGACATAACCCCTATGGGTAGATTGTCAATAAAGGTATCGAAAGCCACTTTCTCTTTATGATTTTTTTTCAATAGAACATATTCATCTAACTATATGATAAAGGTCTGCCAGAACATACTATGTAGGCTAGGTCAAAATAATGAGAATAGTTGATAAAATTGGTCGAAATGCTCATTGTGGACTATATGGACATAAACCCTAGGGGTAGATGGTCAACAAAGGTACCGAAAGCCACTTTCTCTTTATGATTCATATCAATAGAACGTATGTATCTTACTCTATGATAAAGGTTTTCCAGAACAACCTATGTGGGCTAGGTCAAAATAATGAGATTAGTTGATGAAATCGGTCAAAATGCTCATGTTGGACTACATGGACATAACCCCTAGCGGTAGATGGTCAACAAAGGTACCGAAAGCCACTTTTTATATGATTTATATCAAGAGAACATATGTATCTAACTCTATGATAAAGGTGTGCCAGAAATAAACTATGTAGGCTAGGTCAAAATAATGAAAATAGTTGATAAATTCGGTCAAAATGCTCATTTTGGACTACATGGACATAATTCCTAGGGATAGATGGTCCAGAAAGGTACTGAAAGCCACTTTCTCTTGATGATTAATATCAGTAGAACATATGTATCTAACTCTATGATAAAGGTCTCCCAGAACAAACTATGTAGGATAGGTCAAAATAATGTGAACAAGTGTTAAATTCGGTCAAAATGCTCATTTTTGACTATATAGACAATACCCCTAGGGGTAGATTGTCAACAAAGGTACCGAAAGCCATATACTCTTTATGATTTATATCAATAGAATATATGTATCTAATTATAGGATAAATGTATCTCAGAACATACTTTGTAGGCTAGGTCAAAGTAATGAGAATAGTTGATAAAATCGGTCAAAATGCTTAATATGGA
Source organism: Hydroides elegans (assembly GCA_001703475.1). Classification (NCBI taxonomy): domain Eukaryota; kingdom Metazoa; phylum Annelida; class Polychaeta; order Sabellida; family Serpulidae; genus Hydroides; species Hydroides elegans. The sequence continues at coordinate 12,032 of LQRL01185763.1, forward strand.
ATACATGGACATAACCTCTATGGGTAGATGGTCAACAAAGGCACCGAAAATCACTTTTTCTGTATGAGGTATACCAATAGAACATATGTATCTAACTCTATGATAAAATTCTGTCAGAACAAACTATGTAGGCTAGGTCAAAATAATGAGAATAGTTGATAAATCGGTCAAAATGCTCCATTTGGACTATATAGACATAATCCTTATGGGTAGATGGTCAATAAAGGTATCGAAAGCCACTTTCTCTTAATGATTTATATCAATAGAACATATGTTTCTAACTATATGATAAAGGTCTGTCAGAACAAACCATGTAGGCTAGGTCAAAATAGCCTAGGGGTTGATGGTAAACAAAGGTACCGAAAGCGACTTTCTCTTTATGATTTATATCAAAAGAATATATGTATCTGACTCTATGATAAAGGTGTGCCAAAACGAACTATGTAGGCGAGGTCAAAATAATAGGAAAAGTTGATAAAATCGGTCAAAATGATCATTTTGGACTATATGGACATAACCCCTATGGGCAGATGGTCAACAAAGGTACCGAAAGCCACTTTCTCTTAATGATTTATATCAATAGAGCATATGTATCTAATTATATGATATATGTTTGTCAGAACAAACTTTTTAGGCTAGGTCAAAATAATGAGAATAGTTGATAAAATCGGTCAAAATGCTCATTTTGGACTATATTGACATAACTCCTAGGGGTCGATGGGCAACAAAGGTACCGAAAGCCATATACTCTTAATGATTAATATCGATAGAACATATGCATCTAATAATATGATAAATGTATGTCAGAACAAACTATGAAGGCTAGTGCAAAATGCTCATTTTGGACTATATGGACTTAACCCAAAGGTACCGAAAGCCACTTTCTCGCTATGATTTAAATCAATAGAACATATGTATCTAACTCTATAATAAAGTTCTGTCAGAACAAACTATGTAGGCTAGGTCAAAATAATGAGAATAGTTGATAAAATCGGTCAAAATGCTCATTTTAGACTAAATGGACATAACTCCTAGGGGTAGATGGTCAACAAAGCTATCGAAAACCACTTTCTCTTTATGATTTATATCAAAAGAAAAAATGTATCTAGCTCTATGATAAAGGTGTGCCAGAACAAACTATGTAGGCTAGGTCAAAATAATGAGAATAGTTTATAATATCGGTCAAAATGCTCATTTTGGACTAAATGGACATAATCCCTATGGGGAGATGGTCAATAAAGGTACCGAAAGCCACTTTCTCTTAATGATTTATATCAATAGAACATATGTATCTAATTATATGATAAATGTATGTCAGAACAAACTATGCAGGCTAGGTAAAAAAAATGAGAATAGTTGATAAAATCGGTCAAAATGCTCAATTTCGAATATATGGACATAACCCCTAGGGGTAGATTGTCAACTAAGATACCACTTTCTCTTTATGGTTTACTTCAATAGAACATATGTATCTAACTCTATGATAAAGGTCTGCCAGAACAGACTATGTAGGCTAGGTCAAAGTAATGAGAATAATTGATAAAATCGGTCAAAATGCTCATTTTGGACTATATGGACTTAACCCAAAGGTACCGAAAGCCACTTTCTCTTTGTGATTGATATCAATAAAACTTATGTATCTAACTCTATGATAAAGGTCTACCAGAACAAACTATGTAGGCTAGGTCAAAATAATGAGAATGAAATCGATGAAAATGCTCAGTTTGGACTATATTGACCTAACCCATTGGGGTTAAATGGTCCACAAAGGTACCGAAAGTCTCTGTCTCTTTATGATTTATATCAAATAAACATATGTATCTAATTCTATGATAAACTTCAACCAGAACAAACTATGTAGGATAGGTCAAAATAATGAGAATAGTTGAAAAAATCGGTCATAATGTCCATTTTGGACTATATGGACATAAACTCTAGGGGTAGATGGTCAACAAAGATACCGACAACCACTTTCTTTTTTTATGATTTATATCAATAGAACATATGTATCTAACTCTATGATAAAGGTCTACCAGAACAAACTATGAAGTTTAGGTCAAAATAATGAGAATAGTTGATTAAATCGGTTAAAATGCTCATTTTAGACTATATGGACATAGCCCCTAGGGGTAGATGGTCCGCAAAGGTAACGAAAGCCACTTTCTGTGTATGATTATCAATAGAACATAGGTATCTAACTCTATGATAAAGGTCTGCAAGAACAACCTATGTAGGCTAGGTCAAAATAATGAGAATAGTTGATAAAATCGGTTAAAATGCTCATTTTGGACTATATTGACATAATCCCTAGTGGTACATGGTCAACAAAGTTACCGAAAGCCACTTTCTCTTTATGATTGATATCAATAAAACAAATGTATCTTACTCTATGATAAAGGTCTGCCAGACCAAACTATGCTGGCTAGGTCAAAGTAATGAGAATAGTTGATAAAATCGGTCAACATTCTCATTTTGGACCAAATGGACATAGCCCCTATGGGTAGATTGTCAATAAAGGTACCAAAAGCCACTTGCTCTGTATGATTGATATCAACAATCATATGTCTTTTACTCTATGAAAAAGGTCTGCCAGAACAAACTATGTAGGATAGGTCAAAATAATGAGAATATTTGATAAAATCGGTCAAAATGCTAATTTTGGATTATATAGACATAACCCCTAGGGGTAGATGGTCCGCAAAGGTAACGAAAGCCACTTTTTGTTTATGATTATCAATAAAACATTTGTATCTAACTCTATGATAAAGGTCTGCCAGATCAACCTATTTATGATTGATATCAATAAAACATATGTATCTAACTCTATGATAAAGGTCTACCAGAACATACTATGTAGACTAGGTCAAAATAATGAGAATGAAATCGATGAAAATGCTCAGTTTGGACTATATTGACCTACCCCATAGGGGTAGATGGTCCACAAAGGTACCGAAAGCCACTTTCTCTTTATGATTTATATTAAACAAACATATGCTTCTAACTCTATGATGAACTTCAACCAAAACAAACTATGTAGGATAGTCAAAATAATGAAATTAGTTGAAAAAATCGGTCAAAATGTCCATTTTGGACTATATGGACATAACCCCTAGGGGTAGATGGTCAACAAAAGTACCGACAGCCACTTTTCTTTTTTATGATTTATATCAATAGAACATATGTATCTAACTCTATGATAAAGGTCCGCCAGAACAAACTATGTAGGCTAGGTAAAATAATAAGAATAGTTGATAAAATCGGTCAAAATGCCCATTTTGGACTATATGGACATAAACCCTAGATGTAAATTGTCAATAAAGATACCGAAAGCCACTTTCTCTTTATGGTTTATATCAATAGAACATATGTATCTAACTATATGATAAATTTAAATCAATAGAACATATGTATCTTACTCTATTATAAAGTTCTGCCAGAACAAACTATGTAGGCTTGGTCAAAATAATAAGGATAGTTGATAAAATCGGTCAAAATGCTCATTTTGGACTAAATGAACATAACTCCTAGGGGTAGATGGTCAACAAAGGTATCGAAAGCCACTTTCTCTTTATGATTTGTATCACTAGAACATATGTATCTAACTCTATGATAAAGGTCTGCCAGAACAAACTATGAAGGCTAGGTCAAAATAATGAGAATAGTTGATAAAATCGGTCAAAATGATCAGTTTGGTCATTATGAACATAAACCCTAGTTGTTGATGTTCAACAAAGGTACCGAAAGCCACTTTCTCTCATTCATGTCCAAGGATTGAAAATGTTCAATTTGTTCAGATGCGTGCAAAATGTTCGTTTTTATTTCTTAAGCATACATAGAAGCATGTCTTATATCAATATGTTGGTGCGAATGGGAAACGAGTACCGAGACAGAATGCCGTGTAATTCATGCGATATGTTCAGCGATATTTCGGCCACCTGCTATTACGTTACAATAACTTTGACACAATGTATGTGTTTGTGTCATACTCTACACAACACAAAAATCAAAATATATGTACTCTTAGGACAGTCAAGACATCTTTATTTGACATTATTTATCAGAATATATATTTCTAAAATTACGGGAAGGAACGTAAAGGAAAATAAACGCAAAGGAACATATAAGAAGAGGAATAATATTAAGAGGAAGAAGGATAATACGAAGAAAGCTGTAAACGAAGAGGTAAGTGAAAGATGAAGAAGAAGCCACAGACGAAAAAGAACAAAAATAAAAGGGGAGAGGAAAAGACGTAAAAAGACTGTAAGAAGAAAGAGAAGAAGAAGAAGAAGAGGAAGAAGAAAATGAAGAAAAAGAAAAAAAAGAAGAAAAAGAAGAAAAAGAAAAAAAAGAAGAAGAAAAAGAAGACGATGAAAGAAAGACGATAATGTTTCGATAGTTATATAGTTCAGGAATTAAAGTATAAAGTCAATTAAAATTCATATTAATGGTATTTGAAACAACTTTTTGACAATATTATATATAGACACTCACAATCAAAAAAAGGTTTGTATAATTTAAATTTCTAAAATCCAATTGCGTATTAAAACTGAAACTTTCTATCTCAAAGTAACAAATAAGAAATAAAACAATCAAATATGACTTGATTATTCTAGCATGCATAAAATATATGCAATGCATTTTAAAATTATACATATTTCACATTACAAATATTTTAAGAGTAATTATAGAATGGGGCAGTCACCGACAAGCGAATTTAGGAAAACGCATGAAATCCTAAATCTTTCCCTGTTTATGACAATTGCTTATTAACTAAATTTCAATTAACATATTTAAAATAAGATTCATATAATCAAATCTGTATATTTAACATCAAAACCACAATATTCAAGTAACATTGTGTAAATGAAGAAATAAGAAAATTATAAATACGAATTATTTAAAGAAGAAGCATAACAATGACTAAGAAAGACGATTAGAAGAGAAAAAAGAGAGGATAAACAGTGGAAACCTATATTTGATAATTGTATAAAGAGTTTAGTTTTAGGTAGCTGTTTTTCAACTTAATAAATATAAAAGTTGAGCATTGAATTTGATAAGTTCATTACATATACCGATTTTTATGCATTCAAATTTAAAATCAAAACTTAGAATGTTTATATGTTTTTTTATGCTGATTACAATGAAAAACTTGACAAGTACCTAATCTAATACTTTCATTGATATATACTACATACTCATACAAATATAAATTATCATGCAAGTAATTTCTCAATTTCCGGTGAGTATAAACGAACCACAAGTTTTATTTAAAGTTGTTAATTTCACAATATCACCATTTATGTTTTAGATTTAAGATATTGCGCAAACCTATTTCAATAAAATGGGCATTTACAAAAAAAGTGTTTTATAGATATATATATATGGTAAAATATATGATTGATTGTGGCTGCTGAACATATCGCACAAAACAAACATTAATTACTCAACATAAAGATAATCTAAGGAATTGAACCCTATCTTTGAATCAAATAAAATGCATATGATTACACAGATTATATTATTCATCTCAGCCGCTGAACATATCGCACGATATACATGGGCATGCATCATCTTCCAAGATTCGTGTCGATAAATTGAACGAAAATGTACGGTAATTGCACGAAAATGTACGGTATAAAGCAAATTAGTGTATGAAAATTCCACACAAAATGCGCCCTCAACTTATGAGAATGAACAAATTTCACGGTTTACACTCACACTTGGAATAAATGTGATACAAGTATGATGTTGAACATATTGCTCCAAAACACGTAGACTCAATAGATAAAAATATATAAAATGTAGGGCCTTGCGTATGGACAGATTATATAATGCCTTAATGGATTTTGAACAAATAGAACATTTTTAATCCTTGGACATAACTCCTTTCTCTTTATGATTTATATCAATAGAACATATCTTTCTAACTCTATGATAAAGGTCTGCCAGAACAAACTATTTAGGCCAGGTCAAAATAATGAGAATAGTTGATAAAATCGGTCACTATGCTCATTTTGTACTATATGGACATAACCCCTAGGGGAAGATGGTCAACAAAGGTACCGAAATCCACTTTTCTTTATGATTTATATCAATAGAATATATGTATCTAACTCAATCATAAATGACTGCCAGAACAAACTATGTAGGCCTGGTCAAAATGATGAGAATAGTTGATAAAATTGATCAAAATGCTCATTTTGGACTATGGACATAACCCCTAGGGGTAGATGGTCAACAAAGGTACCGAAAGCCACTTTCTCTTTATGGTTATATATCAAGAGAACAAACGTATCTAAGTCTTAGATAAAGGTCTGCCAGAACAAACCACGTAGACAAGTTAAAAAATGAGAATAGTTGATAAAATCGGTCAAAATGCTCATTTTAGACTATATGGACATAATCCCTAGGGGTAGATGGTCAATAAAGGTATCGAAAGCCACTTTCTCTTTAGGATTTATGTCAATAGAACATATGCATCTAACTCTATGAAAATGGTGTGCCAGATCAACCTATGTAGGCTAGGTCAAACTAATGAGAATAGTTGGTAAAATCGGTCAAAATGCTCATTTTGGACTATATGGACACAACCTTAGGGGTAGATGGTCAACAATGGTATCGAAAACCACTTTTTTATGATTTATATCAATATACTATATGTATCTAACTTTATGATAAAGGTCTGCCAGAACAAACTTTGTAGGCTAGGTAAAAATAATGCGAATAGTTTTTAAAATCGGTCAAAATGCTTATTTTAGACTATAGGAACATAACCCCTAGGGGAATATCGTCAACAAAGGTACCGAAAGCCACTTTTGTTATGATTTATATCAATAGAACATATGTATCAAACTCTATGATAAAGGTCTGCCAGAACAAATTATGCAGGCTAGTTCAAAATAATGCGAGTAGTTGATAAAATCGGTCAAAATGCTTATTTTGGACTATATGGACATAACCTCTAGGGGAATATGGTCAACAAAGGTACCGAAAGCCATTTTTGTTATGATTTATATCAATAGAACATATGTATCTAACTATATGATAAAGGTCTGCCAGAAAAAACTATGCAGGCTAGTTCAAAATATTGGGAATAGTTGATCAAATCGGTCTAAATGTTCATTTTGGACTAAATGGACATAACCCCTAGGGGGAGATGGACAACAAAGGTACCGAAAGCCACTTCTCGTTATGATATATGTCAATAAAACATATGTAGCAAACTCTATGAAAAAGGTCTGCCAGAACAAACTATGCTGGCTAGGTCAAAATAATGAGAATAGTTGATAAAATCGGTCAAAATGCTCATTATGGACTTTATGGACATAACCCCCAGGGGAATATGGTCAACAGAGGTACCGAAAGCCACTTTTGTTATGATTTATATCAATAGAACATATGTATCTAAGACTATTATACAGGTCTGCCAGAACAAACTATGTAGGCTAGGTCAAAATAATGAGAATAGTTGATAAAATCGGTCAAAATGCTCAGTTTAGACTATAGGAACATAACCCCTAGGGGAATATGGTCAACAAAGGTACCGAAAGCCACTTTTGTTATGATTTATATCAAAAGAACATATGTATCTAACTCTATGATAAAGGTCTGCCAGAACAAATTATGCAGGCTGGTTCAAAATAATGCGAATAGTTGATAAAATGGGTCAAAATGCTTATTTTGGACTATATGGACATAACCTCTAGGGGAATATGGTCAACAAAGGTACCGAAAGCCATTTTTGTTATGATTTATATCAATAGA
>LQRL01185766.1:0-37838 GCA_001703475.1 Hydroides elegans
TCTGTGGAATTGTGGGATAGCATTGCCCATAAAGTAAACAAACTTTTTGACTTATACCTGTTTTTTTCCTGGAGGTAGAATACGCGTGAGCGGCCTCTTTGAGTCAAAACAGATACACATTTTTAATTTCACACATTGAGTCAGAAAGCTTTATCATTTAGTTACTATTTCTGAGTGCTAATATATAAACTGCGTGAGAGTGCATATGTTCTATCTTTCGATATTAAAATGACAAAATAGACTGACTCTAGAACAGAAAAAAATCAGCTTAAAGCTAGTCTTACAACCGGCCGTACAGGCATTTGCCCGTACGGGCCCCGCAGCATTTTTCAAATGTGTTGATCTGCAGCAGCCCCGCAGAGCATGAAACCTTCCAGTCGCTCGAGTACGGGACATTCACGTGCCCCGTGCCCGCTCCCTGCGTGCTCACTGCGGACTGTCTGCGATCCTGTGATCGTAGAGCGCCCGCAGCAAAAAAAACACTTTCATACACGTTTTCTCATGCGGGGCACGTACAGGCAGTCTACGGGCAGAAGCCCGTGCGTGTGACGTACGTGCGACGTGCCTGTGGCGTGCGTGTAACGTGCGCGTCCCGTACAATTTCTTCAAAATGTGTCCGTAGAAAGCCCGTAGAGCACGTATGGCCGATTGTAAGACTAACTTAAAATGTAAGTCAATCCAAGGAGAAATCGAGTAAGAAAGCGGGAAACACAAATCCACATGTTACAAGAAGCAGGATCGATAATTCAAAACGTTTTGCTAGTACACTTTGCAGGTCAGAAAGCTGAGTCTTAGATACCAAAACACAATCTTGAGTTGAAACACACTATGAGTGATAGCCTCATAACAAACAATATCATGATGGATGACAATGAACTGAACAAAGACGATGATCTAGACGCCAAAATCTTCACATGGTCAAAGATCTTGTGCCCAGGATTCTACTAGATAATATTACAACTGTAATTCCAAAGATTTTTATACCAGCACTAGCGCTCTATTGAAATAGTACATCGATCGAAGGTCTGTGCTGATATTGATGACATACGTCAAAGAGACAAAAACAATAATATGCGGATAATTGGCGTTGCCGAGGATGACAATGTTGATGACTTAATTGTCAATGCAACAAGGAAGTTGCAAATAACTATGACTAAACAAGACTTCTCCTACTTTAGGATCGGCAAAATAAGGAAAGCGAACCTAGGCCTATCGTCGTGAGATACAAAAAAACCCAGATGTCAAGAGCTCTATCCGGAGACAAAACGAAACATCAGAACGGATCTCGAGGATAGTAAAGTGTCACTTTTTGAAGACCTTACTAATGCCAGACTATAATGCTTAGTGTGGTGAAAGATCACTTTAGATCAGCGCATGCGCGTAGTTGAACTGTGTGTTTTTACAAAAAAGAATGGTCATGGCGGCGGTGATAAATTCTTCTACGTAATAAAACCCAATACCTTTTGGAGCCATGCTTCGACATTGAAGTGTAAACGAGCATTAATGGACTAGAACAGGTGGGTCACATTGACCAGAGAGTCTCAACCTCAAAACGACTGCCAACCTGATCGAACAATGGCTTCTGATAATGGGCGGACACCTTGTGAATTGAACTGTTCTAATGAACAAAATATTCATTTTATCAGGTGACTTTTCAAATGAACATAACTACAATACGGTACATAACATTAACCTTTGTAGTATTAATGTGTGCGGCCTTAAGTCTCAATCGCACTCATATGAATTCGAGAAACTATTAAATGATCATGATATCATTTACCTGATTGAAACAAAACAAATCAAAACTATCGACATTGATAACTTTAGCATTTTTCTGAACAACAGTCAGACATTTAGAGCTGCCAGTGGTGAAATAGCTCTTCTAGTGAAGAAAAATATTGTGGAATTAACAAAAGTGGTTAAAATGACTGACACTTTGCTTGCTACTTGTGTGCATTGATGTGTCACTATTTTGATATCAGACAATGCTTTCTGGTATATATATATCCCACATTCTATGCTATCTATGCTTCAGAAGACTGCCTCAATGAAATAGAGTCTGTGCTTATTGAAAACTATGAAGTGTGTATTCTAAGTCACTTAGATGCGAGAACTCGAGAACTGCACATTGCAGTAAATTTTTTGAGGACAGATAAAACCATCAAAGATATTTCTTGTCTTATATCGGATATAACCTATATGTGAGACATCGGGATCGACATGAGAAGATATTCACAGGACAATAACACGAACAATTACGGTAATAAACTTTTATAGCTGATGGAAGAGTTGGTAAAGATGCTGTTGTATGCTATAACACATGTAGAAACGCTAGTTTAGTGAGCTATTGTATTCTTTCCCCTCGTCTTTTGGTGCGGGAACATAGATGTGCATAATGTTATACGTTGTTCCCTTAATTGTGCTGATGTTACTCCTGATTGTGAGCTAAATGATGATAGTATAGACACTGCTACAATAACTTCGGACTATAGAAAACTCAAATGGGATAATGAAAAGGTGCTGCATACCGTAAAGCTTTAAATGATTCTTAAATCAATAACATCGAAGTTGATCTTAAAAAGTTATTGCTAAATAGTGATAGTAGCAAGCAGGAGGTAGCTGATGTTTCCATAAGAATAACTCAATTGTTAATAAAATCAGGTATCCAAATAGATTATTTAAAACCTAATGCAAAAGGCAAGATGATTCAAAACCATTGTATAATGAGCAGAAGGAGGAGTGTTAAAATCTACTTAACAAAGTACCTAATACTTGCAATGATAATATTGCAAAGTTAAATATAGATATATTTGTCGACCATTTTCGAAAACTTGGTAATTCTAGTAAAGTGAGTGATCAATCGGCTTTGTCGTTTAATAATCATAATGTTCCTGGTATTGGAGGTCTCAATAGAAGTTTCACTGTTGATGAAATAAGCAAGGATGTGACTCAATTAATGAAGGGAAATCACCAGGTTATGACTACATTACAAAATATATGCTTTTCCTATACGTTCCGATACTATATTTATGTGATTATCAACAGGAAACGTTCCTGAAGAATGGTCAGTTGGATACATTATTCCATTTTATAAAAACAAAGGAGAAAAACAAAATCCTGATAATTACTGAGGTATTACACTATCTAGCTGTATAGGCAAATTGTTCACATCAGTTCTTAATTAAAGGCTCGATATGTACGTAGACGAGTACGGTTTATTGGGTAAAGAACAGACCTGACATCTAATAATATCTTTGCAATTGAGGTATTAGTTAATTTGAACCTATATAGTGGTAATTAATTATATTGCGCATTAGTGCACTACAAAAACGCTTTCGATTCTATTGATAGAGTGTTCACGTGACAAAAGCTCCCATCTAATTATGTTGGTGCTAATTTCGTGTAAGTCGACTATAATATATACAGAGACTCGAAGTCAAAAATTTTAATGAATGGCAGCCTCTCAGTTTTTTTCTAAATGCAACGTAGGTTTTAGGCAGGGATAATTAATCTCCAGTGCTCTTTGCCATATATCTGGGTGACATCCAGGAATCTATATCAAAAAGATGCAACGGATTATTATATCTTGGTGAAGTTTCAAAATACTGTCTATCTGATGATGATGTTGAAATGTTTTTCAAACTATACATACTGATGTACGCTGATGATACAATCGTAGAATCCCCACACGATTTACAAAACACAGAATCGTACTGGAATCTTACTGTCAATGCTAATAAAACTAAAGTTGTTATTTTAAGTAAAGGCAAATCCGACACAAAACGAAATTTGGTTGCAAACTGGAAGTAGTCGACGATTTCGTCTATATTGTTGTTAGAATGAATTATATTGGTACTTTGAGCACGTATGAAAGTTTTTCGGACGTCCTTTTTTTGTCGCGGACGTCGAAAAGTCATTGCATTGGCGTCGCGTCGGAGTTGGACGTAAAAATTACGTTCATATTGGCCCGTTCATATGGGCTCGTAGGTAGTCCTCTCAACGTCACGTCCGAATGCGACGTACTATGAACGACTCTTGCTGAGGGGGTTGTATGCCAATGTGTCCTTTGTTGAAATTGTTCTGAAATAAATAAATAAATACACTTCAATAAATATGTAGAGAATATCAAGGAACGAGTCCCTAAAAACACTATATCTTGTAATAGAAAGATTGGAAAGAACTGCTAGAAAGTAACATAAGATATCATTGTCGACTTAGATAAGCATTTTAAGGTTTTATTTTCCAACTACCACACAATAATTTTATAATGCAAATATTTATTCATTCAAAATAAAACCTACAATGATAATTGTCAACATAGAGGTTGGGCAAAATAATCTGTTTGGCTAAAAAATAATATAATAATTTGTTATAAGTAAGTTATTATTCTAGTATAGCTGGTCCAATCAATGTAGACACGGGAAAAAACACTGCAATTTTGCATTTTTCAACAGTGATTGAGCCATCGAACTTGAATATTTAAAGTCATAATATCTAAATTAAACAAACGTGATTCTGGATATATTTTCAAAACAAACAAAAACATTTTGCTAGCGTCAAAATCTTACACTTTGAAATAAAATCCGCCTATATCTCTCGGAATATAAATCAATGGATACTTATTCACTAATCATAAGTACTAAGTACATTCAATAGACTCAATGACAGATTCAAAATGAAAGTTTATCGTTACTGTTTGTTACCTTTCGTACTTATATCATTGATCAGTGTCACGATTTTGGATAATAGAATGTCAATCACATGGGATTCATTCTTGACTATAGTAAGTGGCCTGCGCCTTATAGCACCTTGGACCTATCAAGTAATACATGGAGCAAAATAGACTTGGAATTAAAGGAAAGAACACGTTATGTGCACTTTGGCCCAGTCATACTTCACAAATTCCTAAAACCATCAAGGAGGCTAGATCCCTCAAATAGCTTCGTAAAAGACTCAAAACCAATAAAGATGATTCAAACACGAGAAAACTCTTCGCGGAATCCGTGCGATACCATAATTTCCTGATTAAAGAAAAACGAAAATCGGATACTTCTAACAAGCAACGAAATGACGAAAAACAGTTTAAAACAAACTTTTGGAAATTTGTTAAGCGAGCCCGCAAAGGAATAGTGAACAAAAAACCACAAAAACCAACATTCACTAAGGATAAAGCCGATGCATACTATCCCGCTAGATATTCAAAGGCTCAGGAAATCGACCCGGCCGGCCTCAACTGGTTCCCTTACTTAAGTATACCTACAGAACTCATTAATTTGGATAATGCCCCGTTCAAACCAAAGCACATATAGGATATTCTATTAAAAAAGAACACTTCCGCTCCAGGCCCGGAGTAGTTTGGGACATCTTAAATCTACCAGCAGAGATATATACTAACATTGCCCTAACAATTAAAGCTGATTGACCAAAAGTGTTACCAACTAATCCAGCAATATTACCTGAAAATACATTTTTGCCCAAACACTCATAAGACACTTGTCTGAAGAGCACCTCACGAAATGTTCCTAAATGTGTTTCCTTTCGAAATTGAACTATCTACAAAACTTTCGAAGGTTGTCCTCTAGCTACAAGATTTCGTGAAACATCTTTTAGAATAGTGTTATATGTTTACGGATTCATTCAAAAATCTTGATATTTAAGCTTATTCAGTAATTTATAGCCAGGCAAGATGACTCATGTTCTCTATTACCTGCAGAAAACATTTGTCGATGTCAAAACTATAAGTGACAATATCATAGCCTTGTTTCGTTAAAATTGACCAGCGCTAATAAATGAATTTGACAGAATTCCGAGAATATGTCACCACGGTATAAGTTGATGCAAATGTTATGGTTAAACTATTCAAACCAGCAAATCGACACCTACCAGCAAATTGTGGTCCAAAATTAAGGATTTAAATCAAATGTTAATCGGCAAACATGTGTCTAAAATGATAACGTAAACGAACTGATCTGTGATAATTCTAACAGCATTCCTAAAAAGTGTTGGTCTTACATTAAAAACATAAATGGGTTGAATCTGCAAGTGTTTTAACATTGAAAGAACAAAGGAGTTTGGCACTCAAGCGCGAAAGTCCAAGCGAATATTCCAAATAGCGTGTTTGATTCAGTGTTTATAATTAATTAAAGATCCATCTGCTCTGCTCGAACTCGATCAGACCTTGATATGAACAGGGAATAAACTGTGATGGCTTTAAAGTTTGCACCAACTTAATCCTAATAAAGCACAAGATCCGACGAGGACGTTCGCTAGACTCCTCGAAGACTCTTCTGAATCTATATGCAACAATTAACATAGTTTGTTTTCAAGCGTAACTACAATGCTACAATTATATATTAAGATATTTAAAAAGCAACATGCACTATTCTAGGTGGGCTACATAAATTTAAGTTAAAATAATAGATTAGTTTAACGTGCCTCCATATTTGTTCTCAGATACTAAGAAATAACAGAACAAAAACCTGCTCACAAACCATTACAAAGTAGCATATTTAGTAAACAAATATAATTATTGATATGTTTTGACAGATAACGTATGTTCATATCATTTCGAGCATTTAAAAGTGATTTTTCACGCCCTAACCAACTTTATTTATAAGTGATTGAATAAGACATATATTTGTAATTGCATATGTTTGCAAAGGGTAATACAGTTATAAACATTGACATATTAGACTTTATACTTTACAAAGATTAAGTCCAAACTACAAAATGATTAAGGTATCTTTTGCATTATTAATTTTACAAATAAATAGCCAATAAACACCAAGAGTACCATATATATATATAGAGTCTATGCCGAGTACCCTATTATACGGTAGTGATTAGGGGTGTGTTCCGGGATCCTTTTCTTCGGGCCGGGCCGGGCCGGGCGAGGCCGGTTCTTTGGGCCGGGCCAATTCGGAACAACGTATTGTATATAAGGATTATATATGTATATGTATGTATATACATATGTATGCATGTATGAATTAGTGTGTTTTTTTCATGAAGAGTGGAAAAAGAGGGTTATTTCAAAGAAGCGTTTAATTCATTAGAAAAAAAACAATAAAACTCAGGTAAAAATAGCACTTATCTGCAGATCAGAGTAAATGACACTGGAATGGATCAATACTGTCACTAATGCTCAAAATTCGAAAAGAAATAATACTCAAAGATATCTATTAAGAATATAATGTGAACTTACCTTGAGATCTTTTCTCTTTTAAATCACGACATCAACACAACCTAAGATTAATGCTACATGGCATCATGAGTATAGTGCTTAATGTCACAGTCCCTATTAGATCTATTTCTTCTTTGAAAAAGATGAAATTTTCTGCATGCCTCAATTTGATCGTGCAGCGTTTGCAATATCTCTGGCCATGGAGAAAACGCGCTCAGATGGAACGCTAGTACTTGGTATACATAGAATATTACCAAGTATCGAAAATTGAAGTTAGTTTTTCTTCCATCATAGAAGCGGTTCTGAACCCGTTGCGATTGAGGGCTGTTCTTTATTTTTCGTGACTGTTTCCTTAGCTTTTGTAAATGATGACTTTGGTGCAGCAATGTCCGGTTCGATGTTAGCAATTTCTACAGTGATATGGTAACACCCGCCTATGTCACATTTGGGGTCAGCATATACCTATGAGGCCTTACCTTGTCTTATTTATTCGTCATGTGCTCAAGTTAAGACCTTATAGCACGATTTTCGTTATTGAAAAACTTCTTATAGCACACATTATTTTATAAATGCAAGTGTTCAAAAAACATTTCGTCGGTTTTCAAATGTGACTTAGGAGGTTTTACCATATAACTGTATATAAAGAAATCTCCAACATGGCAGTTAATCAGTGGTTACTTAGTTGTTTTAAATAAAAGCCATCTTTTGACGTATCCTAGGTGTACAATAAACGTCGTTCAAACAAATCCTGCTGCATAAAAGTAGTATTAGATGACGATTTTTCACTATCTTTAGACTAATTATTTTGTTTAAGCTCGAAATTAAGAGTGATGCTTGTGATATAATGTGATAGCATTATTTTAATATATCTTCGTCATTTTAAACATCCTCGTTTTTCGGTATGGTTTACCATTTCTATCTGACATTTCCATTTGAAATTCACGGGTATACCATTATTCTATACGTATATCGCTGTTAAAACATTGATTTTGTCATTCAATTTTTGGGCCATAATATATATGCACTAGTATAAATGATATAACTTAAAATATATAAGATAAAATGTATTTCATTGTGTCGTTTTAATTCATTATTTGATATAGCAATTAAATAAATTTTAAAGTAAAGCACTTTGATAAATAGTAAACATAAAACATATGGTTATTCTTAATCATCATTGAAATTCACAGTTATTTCATCTTGAAATATTCATTTATCATATTGGAAAAACATATCCAGAAGTTTAGCGTTATTTGCAAGATACATGCATACACATGCTCTACAATTACATATAATCGGATCAAATTAAGAAAAAAGAGTCATTGATCCGCAAAGATTAAGCCGTCGGCTTTACCTCTGAGTCCCATCTTAAAATACTGTATTTTTACTTGATTTGGTTAATCTAACACGTAAAGTTTTCAAATACTGTCTTTTTTATTTTGATGTAGTCAACATATATTGTTCGGACTCCATACATAATTAAGATTTTGAAGTACATACAAAGCCTCACTTAAGTATTATTGTAAGCCTCGATTAATATATAAATGTGATATAATTTTAATAAACAAAATGTTGATTACAATATGACATGTATAAAACATTTATTTTATTTATTTAGATTTTCTTATCTTTGAATTACTATGATTTATAGTGTGCCTTATTATGCCGTATTCCATTATACACTGATAGCATGGTTTATCGATGACATCACCTCAATCCCATGCAAATTGTGAGCAAAAAGTGCATGTTCTGTGCAAAATGAAATATTATTTGTAAGAAAAGTTTAAAACATAGCCTACCCGTATTAAATTTAGATATGTTAAACTTCAATAGGTGTTCAAGCTTTTTTTGAGGAAAAGAAGTTTTTTTTATCGCGGGCATTTTTTTATATAAAGTTTGATTTCACATCTCATACATTTGTTCTTATAGTGAATCTTCAGCTCCTCATGCTCAATTCCAATTCCCATACATTAAATGAGCACACAGTAAGGATCAACTAAGTGGCCACAAAAGGGTAAAAGTAACTGCCATGCCAAAAAAGGCATACGTGGCATTAACTCTGTGTTTGTTAAAGTAACTTTCGCCAAAGTTCGGTTCCGGTTTAGTCTTAACCGTTACTCCGATATTCTTTTCTTTCAGTAGGTACATCAATTTAGAATTTGACTTTGTCGCGAAGTTCAGCTGCTTTCAGGGCTGCCTTATCGGGTGTTGCCTCTTTCTCTGCAATGTATAGAATTCTTGAAACGCGGATCAAGAAAACTCACAATATCAATGGTGTCTTGGTAGCGCTTGAACCAGTCTTTGTTCATTTTTCTTTGCATACTTTGATACGTTTTGAGTTGTCCAGTGAAATAGCAAAAAACGTCCTATAGTTTGGCTGCCGGTAGGCAATTTTTCTTCAACTATCGCATCTATTTAGTAAAAGGATAGCTTAAGAAGGATTCTGCATCCTGCATCTTGATCTTCCAAAATGTATATATATTAATTATTTTATAAATAACCTTATACTCGTGTCACTTTTCTCTTTTGCATGGCCTATACAATATAAACAAATAATAAGCGTCTTTCATGCGTGTGAGTCAATTATTAGTTAACATCAATTATGAGTCAACGATTAGGTGTCGAATGCGACGCGCTTATGTGGCTCCGTGATTACCACAAAGGACGTACTCAGTCAGTGCATATCAACAGCTCTACGTCCAATCGCCCCCACTTCGCTTCGTTGCTCCACAAGGGTCAATCATGGGACCCGAGGACTATAAGGTTTACACCTTGCCTGTGGGTGACATAACACGATCACATGACCTCACGTTTCACGGTTACGCAGACGACTCTTCCAACTATGTGTTATTTGAGCTGAATCGAAATTCGAAATTCGAAAGCACTCTATCGAAAATAACGAAGTGTACTGAAGCGATAAAATCCTGGATGATTGCCAATAAGCTCAAGTTAAATGATAACAAGACCGAAGTCCTCGTGGTTGTAACACCAAGAGGCTCCGGAAACTACCCTGAAATGGATATCAAGATAGCAGATACCACAGTCAAAACCAGTACAACCGCGAAAAGTCTCGGCACCACGTTTGATTCCAGCATGACATTGGTGCCCGAGATTCAAACATGTGTAAATCCCTGTTATTCCATCTCCGTAACACTCGACTCATTCGACGTTTCATATCGCAAAGTGCATGCGAAAAGCTAATTCACGCTGTTGTTTCATCAAGATTGGATTACGCGAATGCCCTTCTTGTCGGACTACCTAATAAGACGCTCAAACTCCTACAATCTATCCAAAATATCGCAGCGCGAATTATCACAAAAAAACACGCAAATTTGACCATATAGCACCCGTACTGCGCACCCTACACTGGCTACCTGTCAAATCGCGAATAGAATTCAAGATAATATGTGTGACCTATCGAATTCTACAAGGTTTGGGTCCTGAATATACTTGTGACCTAGTGACCCTCCAGCGCTCGAGCCGAAACCTTAGATCGAATTCCCATCTTGCCCTACAGATGCCGAAATACAGGACTAAATTTACCCACGTCTGTTGAATGCCCTACCGGTGCCATTGAGATTAGAAACAAACTACGATGCTTTCAAGAAGAAGCTAAATACTTATCCGTTTCGAAAGGTTTACCATGTATAAGATAAATAATTAAATGTATGTCTTACTCAATCAACGTTTTAGTAATAAAATATAGTCATTATTATATTGATATGTGCTCGTATAGGTTTAAATTAACTTACTTTTATTGTGCATTATTTAGCTTTTAATATGTTATGCATTGTCAGTGTCTATGAATATGTTTAGATATAGGTACGGTAAATCACTTATCATTATCATTATCATTATCATTTATATCATATTGAATAGTATATTAAATTATATTGAATATTTCTTTTGTATATATTGGATATTTTAATATAAGGAAAAACGATGGAATTAACTAGGCCTGAATTGTGATTGTCGTTTTATGTAATGGGATTGATCCCGTTACGGATCCGTTCATTCAAGATACTACAAGCAGTATTTATGATAATTCATTTTTATTAGATACACCGGTAATTACACAAAAAAAGTTCTTCAAAGTTTTATATTTATTTTATTCAATATTAGGTTCTTATAAAAAATAAATATGAAAACTTGAAGAACATTTTGTTTACGTGTGTTGCGTGCCAATACGTCTCCCCGTGCCAATATGTCTTCCCGAGCTTTTCGTGCCAGCATGTCTTCCCGTGCCAATATATCTTCCCGTGCCAATATATCTTACCGTGCAAATAGGTCTTCCCGAGCTTGTCGTGCCAATATGTCTTCCCAATCGTGTGTTGCGTGCCAATATGTCTCCCCGTGCCAATATGTCTTCCCGAGCTTTTCGTGCCAACATGTCTTCCCGTGCCAATATATCTTCCCGTGCCAATATGTCTTCCCGAGCTTGTCGTGCCAATATGTCTTCCCAATCGTGCTATATATCTTCCCGTGCCAATATGTCTTTCCGACTACCTTGAGTATTGTTTTACCAGTATCTTTAGCTTTGGGCACTACGGCATATAGTTCTTTGTCACTCATTTAGTCTTTAAGTGATAAGTGCTTATCCTAGTTGTCTGGTGAAGCAACCATCATTTCTCTTCGCAATGCATCAGTTAGTGTCCATGCTGCATTTCACAGTACAAAAGGTATGCGTTTTTTAAGTGACAACACACATACTTGTCAAACATTGCAAACAACGTCCAAATTTTCTCTCGCATTCGTATTCGTTCTCGTTCTCGTACTCGTACTCGTGTCAGTGGGCGCGCGCCTTTAATCCCATCTCTTTTTACCGTGTGAATTAGATTTTGCGTCATATAAATATAACGTTAATTTTATAAACGAGTCATTATTTTTACTTATATTAACAAAATAATTATATTTATATTAGGTATATACTTATTGTTATTAAAACATGAAGGGTCATAGATAACATCTTTATGTTTGAATACAATTTTGTATAAAATCGGATACTGGGCAATATTTCTCATCTTCTTGCTTAATTCAGAAGTATGATGACCTTATCGCTAGAAATTTGCCATTTTGGTAGATACAAAGGATGTGATATTACTTTGGGTATGCATAGGGCATATATTGGATGAGGGGAGGGAAATTCAACATATTGCGCCCGTATATAAGCCTAAATACAGCCGTCCATGTGTTATCAGTCTGATTTTGAAATGTTGGTTTTCTTGAATTTTCAGTAGATAAGAAAGGTAGATTTTTTTCTGAAAATACTTTAAAAAAAACGCTATTATCAAGCATCTTTATTTTGATATAAAAATAATAAATAAAACATTTTTTCCATTTTCTTGGATATTTATTTTGTATCTCGTACTTGACGTCAAAGCACGAGACTCGTATATAAACGATTGTTAATCTCAACTGAGTCATCTGTATCGGCGAGGCGTCGATACACCAAGCAGAGTTCAATTTCGACGGACAGGGTCCGTTAAGCTTTCAAGATTGAGGTGAGAAAATCTGTTTTCTATGATTTTATAATAACTGTTCTAACAATAATAACGCATTGTATATAAAGTGTTAAATATCAACTAGACTGAAAAACTAGAATGCGTTAATTTAACTTTTCAAACAGTTTTTTTTTAAACGAAAATGCATTCGAATTTTATATCCGACATCAAAACGAAACACATATTTATTACACCATGTTATACGAATGTTTAACGATTCCTGATAACATGTAGCCGCTTGGTAATGTGTTAATTTATATATTTCAAGGGGATATTTTTCAATCTACCTTCTTGGCTTCCATGCAACAGGGATTTTGGTTTATTAAAATAGAAATTCTTAAAACAAAAACGTGGGTTTTAAATAGTCTAGCCTTTAATTATACTGACTTGTGAATTTGGGTAATTTGTAGTAGGCTTAAACATTCAGTTCATAAGCATGATAAGTAAGGCCATTTACTTCTACCTTATTTTATTTTTTATTTCTTTTCACTATCCTCGTGTAAAATCGAGATAATTGAGTCTATTTTTCAAATAAAATTCCTCAATAATGATAATTATATATTAATCTATAGACTTATGCATATACAGTTGTTATATGAAGTTGCATTGTAGTATGACATCAATCGCTCAATTCACCTAAAATGTTATTATGGTTTTCTATGCTATTAATCAGCGGTTATTTGGTTTGGTTTGTGCCAGCAAGTTCAACCGGTTCTTTTAAAAACTGCACATTGTGAGGTTGTGATTCAATCTAATATAATGGCAATAAATTACATGGACTCCGTTCTCATTTAAATAACTCATTTGTTCAATCGGGACCAGTTATATCCAGGTATTACGTTATGTGTCCCGTTCTATTGATATTCCTATGGTCCCTTGGGCCAATTAATTCCAAATATAGCCGTAAAAACACGAGGTACCATCATATAACTTCGATTTGCAGGAAGCCCGAATGTATACCCCCTTTTCATTGTTAAGTAATCTCATAAATATTTTTGAAGTCAATGTCAAGTTCCCACAAAATGTGTAAGTGTACATAAGCAAAACTTCAGGGCCTAATATCGTCCTTGTGTCATTTCAACCGACACTCGGGCTAAACGCTGTAATGACAGTTGTGCATGATTCGCTCTAAATGAACTGAGGGGGTCTTAAAAGCAAGATAAGCTCAGAAATAACGATTCGTCATTTCAAATGGCTTTAATTTAATCATATCGTGTCATTTCAAAGTGATATAACCAGCATGTTTATACTCTTGAAACGTGTGAAATTGATCGATATGTGATTTGGATACCTATTATTTAAATGTTCTAGTTACTTCTTTATATTTGACGTATCTATCATACAATCATACTATTTTCTGGATATTATACTTGGATATAGGCATATACAATATCTAAATAAAAAGTAAGTGTTGTCGGATTATTAAGAAAGGGAATAATATTTTTTTGGAAAAATATATATATTTCATATTTATTCGTGATGTACGTGATAATAGGGTACTCACACTGACAGATCAAATGATCGAACCATTGTAAGTTATGCTCTTTGATTCATCTATTCTGTTATAGATTGACTAGTGGGTCGTATTTAAAGGTGCATTGATTGGTGATTGAATCCATGCTTGATTGGCATGATGTAGCCAACGAAAGGTTGGTCAGTTGATTGACTATGCTTAAATGATTGTATGTTTGTATGATTCTATGATTGATTAATGGATAGGCTAACTCTATGATTGATTGATTGTTTAAATACACATTCTAATTCCAATAAGTTGATTGATTGATTGATCGATTGCAGGGTGACGGGGAAGTAATGAGCACCAAACTTCCGAACTACAAAAGCGGGAATTGATTGACTCTTTGATTGATTATTTGATAGATTGATTGATTGACTCAACGATTGATTGATTGATTGCAGGGTGACGGGGAAGTAATGAGCAAGCGCTCAAGCGTGCGCACCCCCAAGGCGGAATGGATTAACTATGATTAATTGAATGAATGACTAAATGATTGATTCTATGATTGATTGATTGATTAATTGATTGATTGATTGATTGATTGATTGATTGCAGGGTGACGGGGAAGTGATGAGCAAGCGCTCGAGCGTGCGCGCCACCAAGGCGGAAATTGATCGATTCTTCGATTGATTATATGATTGATTGACTGATTGGTTGATTGATTGATTGATTTCAGGGCAACGGGGGAAGTGATGAGCAAGCGCTCCAGCGTGCGCACCACCGATGCGGGATCGATTTAATCTTTGATTGACTATTCGACTGGTTCTATGATTGATTGATTCCATGATTGACTAATTGATTGATTGATTGCAGGGTGACGGGGAAGTGATGAGCAAGCGCTCAAGCGTGCGCGCCACAAAGGCGGGGCTTAACCGGGAGCTCCAGCAAAAGGTAAGTTGCTATGGGATACCATTGAGTTGGCATACCAACATAATGGAAGATGGTGGTAGGACAACTTTGGATGGACATGTTGGGCTCATATCATGGAAAAAACTTGAGACATAAAAGGTGGCTGAATATTTCGAATATCTCATAATGCTTATATTCCTCAAGTATAGTTTTTAATATACCACTTTACATATTATTCAACATGAAATAACGAACTGTTGTTAAAACAATAAAAATAACACACAGCGTTTGTCGCTTGTTAAATAATAGAGTCTTATCTTAATATTTTCATTATTGATAACTTGTTGAAGGTGACATTCATAGATTAACCATGAAAAGGAGCTGTTATTGAAACAAATACTCCTTTTACGCCGACAAGTCCATATAAATTACAACAGTAAATAATCACGTAATATGGACGTGAGGTTATTACCAATGCATTAATTTCTATGCTAAGATCTATGCTTTACATGTATTTACTATACTTGATTAAAGCATGTATTTTTATCATCAAAATAATCTTACACAAGACCTTTGACTGGAAATGTTACAAATGCTTGGACTTAGCCTTCCTGTATACGTAAAGCACTAAAAAAGCAGCGGCACCATATCCCCTTAATCATTGAGCGGTCGCGCCGCGGTATTTTGACAAGAGCCACCACATACAAGGCTATGTACACCTTTCCTATATTACGGCCATTGTAACGTGTCCAAGTGGAAAATTGATATTTATGGGCAATTGTGCTGAGAAATGGCAGCGCGGGCTTTCAAAGCCCTTTCTGTGCGTGTGTGTTTTTATCTTTTTTTTTGCTAAATATGAATTGCATATGTAATGTATAGTGCCCGGAAAGGCCATATCTTTTCATGCAACTGTGGGCTGGAATTCAAAAATTGTCTCAAAGAACAATTTTCGAATATTTGAACTTGTTTATATACTAACGAAATGGACAACGAAACGAAATTTCAACAGTTTCTTAACAATATATCTTTGCATAAAACAATTCCAATAATATAGAGGAAATGGCTATGTTAGTTCAATTTGCATTTGTTGTGTGCATGCATCTCTATCTTCAAAAGTGCCGACAGAAATTCAATTATGAACGTTACCTACCTGTATGTTATTTATGGGGTTAATTTGCGGGAAAATGACATGTCAATTGGCTTTCTGAAATAATTGCATGAAATCAATTTTTCAACCTCAAAATATACTTAAAACTATAAAACGATATATACGTGTGGGTTTAGTTGAAAATTGGCCCGACATAGAAAATATTTCCGATTCTATTTTATCGCAACATCATTTGTCTTTAAACATACAATAAATTTAACATGAACGTAAAATATTATCTACCCTAATTAAGAGTATATGTTATGATAAAGAGTTGAATGAATTGCATCAAAATGCCATTCTAAATATTCAATTGCAACTATTTAATGCAATTTCGTTTTTGTTTTTCATTAAAAAGTCTTGGTTGTCCTGGGTTTGTGATATAAAAAAAAGAAGAAAAAATGAACAAATACCACTTCCAATTAAGCTCATTTATCCATAAGAAGTTGAATCTCTCACGTAGGATACGGGCCCTTTGAGTTATGTTTCGGGTGACAAGTTCTTTTGGCAATGCATGTGAGATGAGAAAAAAAAACTGTTTGACTATCAAATATATATGCAATCATTTATGGCATAATAACCTCGTTCCTACCCTGCAAGACGCCAATCGACGTCTACGTGACGTTATCTTAAAGTGCTAACTGAAAGTACAACATACATATATATTTTTTTCGGAAACAAAGGAAAATGTTGTACCAACGCCGCTACGACATTGGACGTATAGAATGATGTTATTCAAACGTCACGACATTCACTGACTTCGGGAAACTTTCTTTACATCAAATGATAACGTGTACTTGACGATTTTTCGTTAGACTATTCTACATACCAAAAAACTCACTTGACGAGTAGGTTACGATGACTTTTAAGGGTCCATATATAACTGTTTGACTTCTAAAAGCATACATCGCAATTGCTTTCCTCAATCAATTTTGCCAAGCGAACTCCATATGGAAACAGCTATAAACCAGGCCTTTTATGTACTTTTTGGTTATGGTTTGTAATTTCAGGGAAAAAGTTCGACCTGGTAACCTCTAGGTTTGGTAATTTGAACCCTTAAAGAAATGGCCAAAGGTTGTATATTGCATCCAGACTGAAAAGAGTAGGTGTCATGGTTTTGTCATATTGTCTTCCCTACTTTTCTCAGTTGAATTCTAAATATGACGCTGAGCTAGCCGGTGAATGCCTGGAATGGATGCAATGGTTCATCAACAGTTCGCCAGAGGGACCCGTTGAGTTCGACACGAGCGGCGAACCAGAGAACTTCTCTGAGGTGCTCCATGATGGAACCGTCTTCGCTAAGTGAGTATTGTAATATTCAGTTTCATTTTATACTAAAGCATACACATATAAGCAAATGGAACCGTGCTCCCAAAGTAAGAATTCTAATTTCTAATGGGGAAATACTTTAAGCTACACACGACATTAAATGTTGACACACTCGGTAAATAAACTTCTTACGATGATATCATGTAATTGTGGCGTCCTTGTAAAGTGTTTTTTTTTTTGCCTAATATCGACGGCATAACTATGTCTGATACTTTTCCCCCGGCAAACTTTCACATAGGCCCCACACATGATGTAGTTAGATCGTAAAAGAAGTCAGATAATTACGTCGGACGTAATTATGACGTGACTATTTGTAAATACGTCAAGATGACGTGATTAGGACGTGACGGTTTTGCCGAATGGGGTTAAGACGCGTACACACTGCACGTCCTTCTCAATTCGAGTAGCTGGTGAGTTCCCAGTAAGAGCTGTGAAACTGCTGTGATCTGAATCAGTTTATCATATAGCATACCCTTAAAGCTCCATCCGGAAATGGAACCTTGATTATTCTTATTATTAAATACCAAGATAGCTAAACTTAATGAAATAGTTTTACCGCATTCAATCCTGCAAAAGGAATTGCACTTATTTCGATAGGTATATAGTTCATATGTGTCAAATCGGATCGGCTGCTTAATATATTTTTTTTCTGATAAATTAGATAAGACATCTCCACCTTTTGTTGTGCAAAAGCCACGGTCTATAAATGGATTGATTGGCTGAGTAGGAATTAGTGAAGTGTGTCTGTGGAAGGGGAGATCTTTTCAAGAAGATGTTAAGGAAATGAATTATTCACAACTGACATTTTAGGCGATCTGATTAAATGACCTTTATCGCAAAAAGAGTAACAAGTAGGATGTTCCGTAGAACTATCCATCTTGTTATACACGCATGTTTATCATTGCTCAAGTTCTGAGAATTTGAGTATTACATGTTGACTGTTTACAGGTTTAGCTTTACTGTCATGCAATTAATAAGGCAGCCGCTTGAAAACGCCCATTTATATTGAAAATGGCCTCTTCTGCTCACGGTGATTTTAATCGATATAAGTCACTTTGTAACATCTCAGGGCTTAATGACCGTTCTATTTCACACGAAAAAAACGAAGACATCCATGATATCCAACAAAACACCCAAAACCACTTCTTCATCACATTCCTTTCGCCTTTTCCCCATACAGAATGTCGAACGCCCTGACCCCTGGTTCCATCCCACCCAACAAATACAAGCAGGCCCCGCGGCAGGCCTTCATGCAAATGGAGTTGATCAACAATTTCATCGGAGTGTGCAAGCGATTCGGCGTCCCTGATTACGAAGCCTTTGCCACGGTTGATTTGTATGAAGATGAGAATCTGCACCAAGTGGTGCTGTGTATCCAGTCATTGGGAAGGAAGGTGAGATATAGGGTTGACTGAGGGGTTGTAACGGACAAAGAACGACCTATTTAATTTTCGATCAAATGGCGGTGGGTCTTTACCAGAATCACCCAGTGATTATCTGATTAACTCCTTATATAAAAGGTTAGCGCGAAGGTGTTTGTAAAAGATATGTTTGGGCTTGGCCCTACGAATGGGACTAACCTTCCAGTTATATTCGGAATGAAACCACTCCCATATGCCGGATTATGTTCATTTGATTGCGAGTGGTCAACGGTTTCGAGCAATATCTTTGAAATGGCTATTCATGCGTATCTACATGTTGTATTAAGTATGAGGTTTCTGCGGCAAATACATATATACTAACTAAAACAAATTAAATCATAAAACATTTATTTATGCCCAAAATGCAAGTATGCTGTGTGTAATGTATATATTTGAATGCATTTATTTTTTAACTACATGTTTATTGAAAATAAATCCATCTCTAATATAGGCTCAATCTAAGGGCATGGCCGGCTTCGGCCCCAAAGAGGCTCAGGCGAACCCTCGCGACTTTTCCGAAGAGACAATGCGCGCGGGTCAAACGGTGATCGGGCTTCAAATGGGAACCAACAAGGGCGCCACGCAGAGCGGCATGAACTTCGGCAAATCCCGTCACATCATCGACTAAACTCGGAAGTTGCTTCGGATGTTTCCGTGGCGGCGCTATGTCATCGACCAAATTTAGATGCACCAAGCATATTTCATGTGCATTGTCGACACGATTCAGCTTCAGATTTAGTATCTCGATTGCTCCGATCTTTTAATTATTTGTTCGATGATATTTCATGAATTCTGTCATTGATCAAATACTCGAAATACCTAGGGACATAAGCTATTATGCCTATTCTAGTATTGTCTCATTCAAAACTATGCCTATAGTATCCATTCCAAAACCTGATGTTTCAATGCTATTTTTTATTTTTTATTCCAAATGTAGTGCACTGCCTATACATGCTTTGTCTGATAACCTCATGTGACAATATCCGATCCAGATACGTGTCAGCCCCACGACCTTGGATTTGAGATTTGTCCCATGGCTTATTTGAGCACGTTTTGCAACAAGAGGATGATTAGTTTAGATGCAATATTGTATGATAAAGGTATCGTTAGTGTTTAGCTCATTAAGGAGTATACAAGGCATTAGTAATCGAATAGTAGGTAGTTATGTCATTTTTCGATTTTGCTGAGTCATTATTACAGTCGATTCATCCCGGTTAAGCTCCATTTATAATATGTCTTTTTTCAGGAGCAAAACCCGATCTACTTGAAAACGGTGTAATTATATGCCAAATTATACAACTGTAATATTTAACAATCAAAATAATTCGTTGCCAAAATTGCATATTTATATGTTTTATCTAATTTATGTAACCATTAGCAATTCGTATATTCGATATTTCAGGCTTTATAATTTAATGTTTTACTACGCTATTGAAATAAATTGAAATTGCTTTTGTTCTACGCAATCCATTTGCTTTTGAAACAAGTTTGCATTTAAGGTGCAACAATCAGGTTTACTTCACACTAGGGTACCTTAATGTATAATCCCTTGTTTAGGGTGCGTTTAAACTGATCAAACCAACCTTCAAACCTAGCTTCAAACCACTTAAGGTCGTGACGGTAATTGACGTCTTTTAACAACTTGTTATGTTTATTACGTAACAATAAAACAACAGTGATGCAAGTTTAAACATTATAATCGAAATAGGTATTATTGCGTCACAATATATTTCGAATAAAAAAAAAACTTTTCTAAACAAGATTTAAAGTTTTTCGATAATATTGCTTATTCAAATCTTATTTGAATACAAATTATTATATGTTGTATGAATAAAATGCAATTGATTACCACCACGACCTTAAGCGGTTTGAGGCTAGGTTTGAAGGTTGGTTTGATCAGTTTAAACGCACCCTTAACATTATATTGAAATATTAGAAAAACAAACTTCAGCATTTCCTAGACGTACGCGATTTTTCTTTATTATAGAGCTTAATGGTAATTGAACCATTTTTAACCAAGTTTTTAACATTTCACCTTGGTCAATACAATATAACGAAAACTTTTAAAGTGACAATAATAAATGATATGAAAATATATTATGCTGTGTTTTCTTCAATATCATTTCGACCTCTCATTTATATAAATAAATTAAATTCTATTATGATTCTGATTATATATTAACATTAAGTTACAGCGATTTCTCGTGTATATCGCACATAAGTACACCTCTCTTCTGATAAAAACCCGACATATTAGATGGATCCGCTAACACTGGCTTTAAACAATAAACAAACGTATTTAATAAAATCGGAAATTAGCTAAATATAAATATGTTTGATTCGATGCGAGAGGGAAGGTGTTTATGATATTACATATGCAAAGATTTTTATTGAGTGTTTTAAGATTTACAACTCAGCAATTTTAAAGTTAGACAGTCTTAAACTCTTTTGATAACTTTTTGGCAAAAGATTAATCTTATCTTGGATGCAACATGTCAAATGGAATTTTGCGTCGATGTTAAGGAATAATACCATATGCAAATCGACATAATATAATAAAAGGAATCTATAAGATTCAATTTAATCTTATAATTGAACACATAAACAATTAATACTCATATACTCGACCAAAAGCCTCATTATATAATTTTCAATCAAAATATTGTTTTTTTTATTTTTTTTTATATTAAATCTCAGTCTATGCATTTCGCTTGATGCATTGGGAACGAGCTTTGCTTTTTCGTTGGTGCTATACTATCAAGCTGGATCTTGTCAGTGGGTTGCGCCGTTGCCTTTTTATCTGAAATATTAAGAAATACATAACAATACAGATTATTTAATCATAAATAAATAATATAATAATTCATTTCGAGAAATTGACCATGCGTTCATTTAAATGACAAAAAAGGCCGATTATCAGGTTTGAAATAATGCCTATACTTACGCCTTACAAAACACAGATAATTGCCCCAAAACCAAGAGAAGAATCCACCATAAACTGGTCTCAAATTCAACGGAACAAACATGAAGTTGATGGCTTGGAGAGTAGGCCAGAACATCAAGCCAACCTAAAAGTAGAACATATTACAGTGAAATATCAATGTGAAATATTTCAATCAACGTGAAATTAATCATTAACTAGCATAATGTACCCGGGCGATGCAATCAGGGATCATAAGACGTGATCATATTATAAGTATTGAATATTTTAGAGAACAGAGGCAATACAAGTTTTATTGCATTCGATACGAACTTGAGAGTGCATTAAACTGAGATTGCCTGAGTACATTGTAATCACCTTCTTAATTCATGAATCTAAAGAAATCAAAAGGTATCCTACATATCTAGACGGGTTTTAATTTCAATTCGCTTATTTCATAATTATCAGAGCTTTTTTAGAATATTTTTGTTTGTGTTTTATTGCAGATAAGTAGGCTCTAATTGCGTATTTGCATTAAACAAACCATTATGGATGTGAAATTGAACAGAAAATACATTTATCAAAGAAAACTAAAAAAAAACCTCATTGCGTAAAAATGTTAAGATGGTCATCTATTGTCCCAGGAAAAACTATCTTATATTATGTATTATATGAATCTTATATGCTGTTACACTGTACAAAGATCTTTAAAAAACCTTACCATCAAAGCTCTACCATGAAAGTTATCAATACTCATTTTGTTTTACGATTTTGCTTAAAGTGAAAAGAACTGAAATTGTCCACCTTATATGTTGCAAGCCCCTTTTCTTTTAATTCAAGGAATACATTTTCTCTTCTCTCCATCAAAGATGATCCTGTATAATGTTAACAGATAGTTGACAGTATTACTTATATGGTTTTGCTTGGTTTAACTTGAGATACAGTTTGTATATATGTTGTAGTCAATCTGTGAAATCCGCGTATGTTGACATTCGCTGAATATTTCAGTCAATGTCAACATACGCTGGTTCAGTCAGCGAATGTCAACAATGCCTGAAATTTCCAGGCATTGTCAACATACGCTGAAATTTACCCCGAAAAATTACACAAATTGACTGAAATGATATTCGAGAAATAAATTATGTTCTCAAATCATCAGCACGCTTTTAGTTTAATGGATCAAATAATATTGAATTATGATGTCTGGGATCAATTTAGTCTCAATAATAGGACTATGTAATTTGATTATAAACGACCTTTAAATACCAAAGCATCAGTGTTTCTGGATTCGATTGCAAAATTGCAATCGAAGCTACGCATAGTGAAATATGTGGTCCGTCTTTAACATAATTCGAATTATGAGTGTTGAATAATAATAGTGAAGCATGATCCTTTGATAGAGTCTTAATCTTATCAATCCGCAATTGCATATTCTCTGTCTTGTGAATATGATGATCTTGGCCTTTTAATATATAAATATGAACGTTGTAAGATTCGTTTCCACAATTGCAATTGAAATTCAAGCATTATGATTCATTTTGTTTAGTCCATATTAGAATTCGAATTATGTGTATTGCACATATACAAATACATAGTCTATAAATGATCCTTTAGATAAATCTAATCAAACCCCCAAATGCATGATCTTCGATCTGTTAAATTATCGATTCAAACGTAGCATCACGTTTTGTAACTAATCTTATTATGTAACCTTCATTATGGTCAGCTATATTTTTAATATATTTTAGTTGCAATTTGTAACTCTATAAAAACACATTTAAGTCTTATTCAAAGTGATGATTTCAATGAGCATACGCCACGTTTAGCCATTTTAGTCATCGAAAATCATATCAGTCAATCTGTGTAATTTTTCGGGGCAAATTTCAGCGTATGTTGACAATGCCTGGAAATTTTAGGCATTGTTGACATTCGCTGAGTGAACCAGCGAATGTTGACATTGACCGACAAATTTAGCGAATGTCAACATACGCGGTTTTCACAGATTGACTACGACATATACATGTATATTGATAAAAGTTTTGGTGATGAAAAATGCAATAAACACAAACTAAGGAGAGTACATTGCGAGATTTAACTCACTTCATTATATATAAACTGTTGTGTTTCACATACAAATGCACCCTACAAATAGTTCACTTAGTGACAACATTTAATTTCACGATTTCTTAAAATTGTAGAAAATTATATTTAATCAAAATATTAATTACCATACCTACGAAAAAGAGAGAAATCATCATGGGTCCATTGACCAGTTGATCACAAAGGAGCTTCTTGACGATGCTTTTTGCATTCGTGTTTGGAAAGAATCGCTGCAGTACACGATACCAGGAGAAGCCCCATGGAGCTATCATGAAGCTGTCAAAATCAAGTTCAAATGTTTACATTTTTCTTGAATATATTTTCAATGTATCATATTATGGTCTACATTCGAGATAACAGCTGATGAGAAAGTACAATAAAGTACAACTTGACATACAACTTGACATGACATGCACTTAGATATCTATTTAGCATATTTACAGACATTTCTCAGATATGTTTTATTGCTTGATTCATCATCAATGAAAAATGAATAATATTGTAGATGTAAATAGATAATTGATAAGTGCACGCACTTGCGGAATTTTCTGCAATCGCTGCGAAATTCAAAGACAATAAAGCAAATCCGGCGAAATTGGTTTGTCTATTCATTTTATCTAAATTTCACAGCGATCGCAGGAAACACTGCAACCGCATGCCCTTACCATAACTCTTAAATCGTGTTTATTGTTTTTGCTCCGTTTTAACTTACCCACCAACAACAGACATATACTTAGATAGACTTCTACCATTTATTAAATGCGCATTTTGCTTTTATTATTATGAACATCATTAAATAAATTAATTTCATTTCAACTTACCCACCAACAACAGACATGCGCCCAATGGCTGCTGTATTCAGAGGTTCACCCCTCATCCATTGCTGAGTGTATTCCGCGCTTCCAAATAGTACTACATACAAGGCGCTTGTGCCAGCGAGATGAACTATTCCCATTTGTTTAATGAAGCAAGTCACATCGTATATAAGAACAACCGTAAATATTACTGATGATTTTACAAACAAAACTATACTATTTATATTTGACTACTTTATCCAAATTATATTATCCAAAAAAGAAACAAAATGCCGTAGATTTGTTTAGTAACTAATTGTAAACGTAGTTCGTTTTATAACATAAACAATTAATAATCCAGTCGTATATTCTGCCAAGACTTAACACACATATATGTTTCATAATAACATAGATACTATTTAGGAATTTTTCATACAAATGACCATAGAGGAATACCCGTTCGGTCAGGCGATGTTTTCAGCGACGATAAAGCTATTGCGTAATGCAACATAAGGGCTCATTTAGCATAACAAAAAGGCCCTATTGGTCAAGCGAAGGCCCATATGAATAAGCATTGAGAGTGCATTTTTACCGCGACCCTTGCTTGTTATGCCTACTGATTTATGGTGGATTCATAGACAACAATGTTGTAAGGTTAGGGCATCTTGACAATAATAAAAAGTAATTTTCCACTCGATTCTATTAACATAATAACAGGACATTATGCAAAATGGTCTAGTCTAAATATGATACGATATAACACTTGATTTGGTATATTGTATATATGTGGGGATTGGACACTTCGGCCCCTTACACTTCGGCCCCTTACACTTCGGCCCCTTACACTTCGGCCCCTTCGGCCCCGTTTCGAAAAGACACTTCGGCCCCTCGTCAAGACACTTCGCCCCCTCGGGAAAAGACACTTCGCCCTCTCACAAAAGACAATTCGGCCCCTCGCAAAACACACATCGGCCCTACTAAAAGACACTTCGGCCCCTACTACTTCGGCCCCTACAACTTCGCCCCTTCGAAAAAATCTTCAAATCATCAAATTAAATACTATTTCTTTAAAGAGATTTTTTAAAAAGAAATTCGTTTCTTTTTAATTGTTTTTTTTCTGTTCTTGAATATATCATTATATATTATATAATTATTGAAAAGTACCTTTTCATTTAGATCAAAGTAGGCTGAGCCTAATATTGAAACAATATTACAACTTTTGTTTGTAGAATAAAAGAGATTTATGGAGAAAATGTTGAAGTCATGGTTTCGTTTTACTGTATCATATCATTATACCTTTACATTTATAATCGTTCCCATTTGGATGGAAATAACATACAAGTGCATTAAATATCAAATGTGGGAAACCTGTTTTACTGTTTTACTAAGACTCTTCAAACTTGAATAAAATGAGCTGGAATAAGTTTGAATATAATAATTTTGAATTTAAATTGTGAATAATTCACTAAAATCTACTTTTTATGGTATGAGGCTGGTTGAAATATTGTTCTTTAATTCATATTATACGAAAGGGCCGAAGTGGTAGGTGCCACAATTTGGGGGGCGAAGTGTCTTTCACGAGGGACCGTAGCGACTTTTGAAAGGGGGCGAAGTGTCTCCTGCTAGGGGCCTCAGTGTCTTTTTGCGAGGGGGCGAAGTGTCCTGACGAGGGGCCGAAGTGTCTTTTTCAACAAGGGCCGAAGTGTCTGATTGGGGCCGAAATGGTAGGGGCCGAAGTGATACCGCCGAAGTGTCCAAAATTCTATATATGTTACTTTCAATCTGTGA
Organism: Hydroides elegans; assembly: GCA_001703475.1. Classification (NCBI taxonomy): domain Eukaryota; kingdom Metazoa; phylum Annelida; class Polychaeta; order Sabellida; family Serpulidae; genus Hydroides; species Hydroides elegans. Next base: position 26,549 of record LQRL01185766.1, read on the forward strand.
ATTCAGCGAAGCTAATGTCAACATTTACTTTTTTTTCCAGTCGATGTCAATACTGGGAGGAATATACGGGGAGTGTATATAGAGGCCGAAAAAATAATTGTTTCGAATAAAGTTGCTATATATAGAACATAAATTTCACTGTTCCTTTGAGCTGGGGAATTTTTTGTCGTTTAATTTGCGAGTGTACTCGAATCGTTTCCAATCCCTACTATGTTCATCCCAGGTCAATATAAGTTGGTTCACACAATGAATGTTAACATTGCCTACAATTTTCAGCTTACATTACCAAATGCTGTAAGTCTGCGGTGAGTTGCCTTTTCTCAGTACATTTATAGAATATAGTTTATCATCGTATGCAAAATGGTAAATAACGTGTTAATAAATATGAATATGTGTTGACGTATCTGATAGTTGATATACATACTATCATATACATAAAATATTTTGTAAGAATGCTTTGATGCTGATGAATGTGAATTCTCATCATAAATAAAATGGTTTCCACTTCAAAAATAACAAAAGCCATACTGTAATAGCTACATAGATGGTTATGTTTGTGTGTGTGAATATCTGACCTAATCACTTTTATTGTAGCCTAACATAAATTTCATTTTGGCCGAAATTAGTTTTTCTCTCTATCAAATATTGTTTAACGATGTGTGCTATATTGGCCATTAAACTTATCCTATTAATCATTATAAACAGTTTAAACCTAGTAAAAAGACTATATAAATCTCAATTAATCCATTTATTATTCATACGAAATCTCAGGTGTAACATGATAAATAATGATTATGCCGTGGAAAATGGCCAATAACATATGTAAAATTTCCTAGTAAAAATTGCAAATTTCCTAGTAAGAATTGCAAATATATATATAAATGCGCATGCACAATCAAATAAATTATACATGAAAATACCAGTTATGCGTAAATACAGCTGTGATGACGAATATTAAACTAAACGTGGTGAGTACATTATGTATATATCAAGCATCATCATATAGAGTAACAGGTTGGCCCCTTCAAAAACAAATCCCAGTAATACCCTATGTATTTTGGTGGTTGCATTGATCATGTGCATTGCTTGTGTAGTTGGACTTTAATCTTCAAGCTTGTTGAATCTGAGCTGTGGTACCTTTATCTGTAATTGTAAAAACATACAAATAATGCTCTGTCTATTTCAAAGTATTTTTTACAGTTATTCCTTAAATAGTGTCGTTTCGAAAAAGTTATCATGATTTTTATTTTAAAACATTCTGACTTCTGCACCATAGAATTCTAGTGTATGTACTTACGCCTAACGAAACACAGATAGTTGCTCCAACAGAAAGAAAAGCATCCAACGTATACTGGTCTCAAATGCCACGGAACGAAAATGAAGTTGATTGCCTGTACAGGAGGCCAAAACATCCATCCAACCTAATTATCAAAACAACTTAAATATGACATGATTACGAAAATATTGTACTTTATCTATGATTTATATATATTATTAAGACATGAATTAACCTAAAGCAGTCTACTTATAGCCATTGATATGATTAGTTCATTCATTTTCTTATATGCATATTTATATAGAAGTATAGAATAGTCATACCTTATATGTTGCTAATCCCTTTTCTCTTAATTCGAGGAAAATATCATCTCTTCTCTCCATCAAAGAAGATCCTGGATAAGGTAAACATTTGGATTATATTTTTGCTTATGGATTTACTTAAGATTAAGTTTAAGTTTTGACCATATATATTGATGGTTATAGTGTTAATCCCGTTCATATCGTCCCTTTCGTAAGAGGCACATAAATTAATAATACAAATACATATCAACATACCAACGAAGAAGAGTGACAGCCCGATGGGTCCGCTAATAAGCTGATCACACAGCACCTTCTTGAACATGCCTTTGACTGTAGTACAGGGGAAGACCCGCTGTAGCATACGGAACCAAGTGTAGCTCCATGGTGCTATCATACACCTGGAAAAATTATATTGACTGTTTATTGAATATAAATGTTTTTTTTTTGCATTCAATCGTTACTTATGCCATCAAATATATAATCAAAAGCCTTATTTGAGCTTTCATTATTCAATAATTATTCAATAATTAGGCATTGTTAATTATCGATTATGAATATTAAACCATAATTCTTAAATAAATAATTTTTTTTCTGTACATTATAGGTTTTGGTCAAAAACATTTACATTTTATCGGGAAAATCTCTTAAGTATGATGTTCGAATTATCGTTTATAATTATCATGCAAAATCAAAAGTTACATCACTTCACTGAAAATTTTACATTAGCATGATTCTATAACTTTTGCATGCACCAACATTCATTTAATGTTTTCGAGTCAATCTAACAATCCATGATCGACCAAATATTGTTTAAAAGATTCTTAAAAAACGTGACTTTTGTTCCATTTTAACTTACCCACCAACTATGGACATACGTCCGATGGCTTTTGTGTTTAGGGGTTCACCCCTCATCCATTGTTGCCCATACTCCGCGCTTCCAAAGAGTACTATATACAAGGTGCTTGTGCCTGCTAGCCGAAGTAGTCCCATTTGTTATCAGATACACATTATATCTAATAAAGTGTTTCCTCTCGATGAATTTTAAAGATAAATACACGTATGTGTGTATGTTGTTATCATAACTTTGTTATCCAAATATGAATCGTTTATCTACTATATATACTATAGAACGTTAAGTCACCGCTTATCCATACCCGTGATAATCAAAGCTACACGCTTAGTCTTAATTATATTAAATACTGTCAATTCATTATGCATATTAGTATTATGAAAACAAAGTAAAAGTATCAATAACTATAGTTGAATATCCTCTCGGGCAGTCGTTGTTTACAATGGAGATAAAACCATTACATGATAGAGCATAAGAGCTCTTTCAGTGCTGCAATATCGACTAATGGGTCAAGCTAGTGGCTGCTATTGATTATTACCGCAAGCCAATTCGGCAATGAGCCTTGCTTGTGTGACGTACTGCTTGCCTTGCTTGCCTTGATTATCTGCTATAGACTTCGCAAGAGCATACTAATGATGACTTAACAAATATTTCTTAAAACCAATTATATACAAAAACAAATAAAAGAATAAAATATTCATAGATTAAAACAATTAGATAAAGTATTACTTTATTTAATTTAGAATTTAAGAATAGTATATGTATAAGTTTACATTTTTTCTGCTAATTTCTATATAACACATACAAGACTATACATTATTTTATAGCTATTAACAAAATGAACAACCAATACAGCTACTAGTGCAACAAAAAATCAATCAAGTAAATTTAAATTTACCAACGCAATAAATCCTTGAGAAGAGGCAAATTATATATATAGATATTAAAGTTTCAAGTAGAAATATAAGAAATTGATTAAATTTGGTGTTGCTCAGTTGGATGGTTAATTGATCCTTTATCTATTTTTCAATTATATGTAAGAAAGGTTTGTCCATACCTCTTTGATTCAATATACATAAATTAGAATTATAACTAAATAAAATTTGATTGGTCAAAAATGCTGAAATTGAAAGTTAAATCATTTAGGGTTAATACCACATTGATATTAATAAAGGCTTGTTATATCACGATACAGAACAAACTAATATTCTTCATTGAATTATTGCATCTTTATAATTCTATCAAGATAACTTATGCAGCGCCTTTTCTCAGCACAGGCACCAGGTGCCAAACATTGTATGTTTTCTTATTTTTCAAGTGCGTAACATAGTACAGCCGAATCTTCCGATTTCTTATTGCACATTATAAGTGATATACAGACATGTAAATTGTAATTGTCTATAAATGAACATATATTCATTGAATCATTTTAATGAACATATATAAAAACTTATTGTATGTATTTCATTTTGCAATAATTTTATCTTTAAATTGTTCATGAATAAAATGTAAACAGCTCAGATATGATATATTCGTAATTTATTCACAGAAAACAAGGAGAAATGTTAGTAAACATACGAAATATTGAAAGTTATTTTTTAACGGAATTGATAAATAAACAAAAAAATAACACTACTTGTATTTTCTTCATAATTTTTTTTGTCTCTTACTTTTATTTGTTTAAGATTTATTTTATTTTACTATATAACCTAAGGTTATTGAAGGTTATTTGTTAGGTTATTCAGGAAAATATATATTTGGTCATGCTTTCAACTCCTACATTATGTATCTATATGCATTAAAATATACCTTAAACGGTAAGTATTCAATGGTATGTTATATGAATAGACTAGATTTTGTTGAATAGCATGTTTTGCACATAGAATCGATTTGCAAATTAGTGATCAGTTTGAGCGAAACTTATGTTGAGGAAGAACGCGATGGTACTACCTGTTATGTAGCTTAACCCATCTCAATAAAAAAATGTTGAATAAATTGTTTTGCTTTTTCTGCTGTAAATGAGTTGAAACATACCTCTTGTCATCGAACAAAATTCACATACCGAAAAGTTCCTTTGACATACGATGGCTCTTCTACGTTTACATGCATAACTATAAATCTACGTATATATAATAGGTTTATCTTATTATAATACTTCATATGTTTTAGGAAAAGATGGAAATTTATTGCCCTCGGGAAGTGAAATGTGCTGACCGAAGGCGCAGACTGATGTCTGCCAATCCCACTTCCCAAGGGCAATAAATTCCCATCTGTTCCTTAAATATAAAGTATTATTTTTATCATATATTTTACCAATGTATTTATGCAAAAGTAATTTGATAGAAATGGTTATCCTATTGCTTAAACCAAATAACATATGTCTATTTAATGATGTCACTAATGTGCAAACAAAATAATTCTTCATTTATCTTAAATTAAGTATTAACTTAACTTTTGAATATCAAATACGTTTCATATATTCATTTATTTATTTTTCATTAATAAGAATTGTGTTATGTGTTGATCAGAAGGTTATCTTGATATGTTGCAGTACAGGTTTCTTAAAATTTAATAACTCGAGTGAGATACAGACTCCGCTTGTAAAGCTTGCCTTACCACAACATGTCGTTTAACGTGACCCGCTTCATCTTCTCTTACTTGAGTGGCTGGGTGGGTGATAACAAAGTTCAGATAAGTCAAGTGCATGATAGTGTTACTTCATTTTGCCTCATCATATGCCATATTTCGCCCTATTTCTTGTTTACCCGCGCTGAAGAGAATGGTGTCACATGGCATTCGCAAAGAACGATACCTTTATATGTCGAATTACGTTTGAATTGTTCCTGATATGCATAGCACTTCAGTGTATGTGACACGTCTTGTTAAACTGAAGATGAGCATTTACCTCTATGTTCACATTAACGGATTTTAGGTGCTGAAGTGTTATATTGATGATTATCAATGTGTCCATGTGTCCATGCATTACAGCAATATCGAACCAAGTTTAACTAGTACAGAGCATCATTTCTCTGCTGCACATGTCTCGTCCTCAGTGATGAAGCGGACGTCTTTGACTGTTTCGGCACTTTGATCAACATACAATATATTTCCGCCCTGCCCGTGGGATTTCGCTAACCCCACGCGAGACATGTGAGCTACTTGGCTCCCATCGGCTTTCGGATCTTCTTAGCCATAACCAACTAGATGCCTTTTCCGCCACGTCGCTCATTTCGTTTATAGCATTGTTTCTTTCTTTTTCGGTTAACCCGATTTGTCGCAGGGCTCGAATAGTTGATTTTCCTACGAACCCGCGACATCTTACTTCCACAGGATAGCACCACACCGACCATCCTTTATCTCTACAATCGTCACATAGCTCGCTGTATTTCAGTTTCTTTCGTTCGTATGCTTCATCGATTCTCGATTCCCACGGAACTGTAAGCTCGATTATGATCAATAGCTTGTTTGTGGAAGAGAATAGTATCATATCTGGTCTTAGTCGGGTTTCAATCTCAAAAGGGAAGACGAGTGGCTTATCGAGATCTACTCGTAACTCCCAGTCTGTAGCTCTGTTTAATAAGCCTACGCTATGCTCAGTGTTTTTCGTCTTAGTTTTCTTGCGTGCTGTTTGTCCTGTTTCCACGAATTCTATGGTATATTTTTTCACTCCTTTCATTTTGATTTTGTTGGCATTCACCCGTTTTAGTTCTACGTGGTGTGCCAGCTTTCGAAGGACCTTATCGTGACACCATGTAAACCGTCGCTGAGTGAGCGCTGTTCTGCAGGAGGAGAGGATGTGCTCCAAATGACCGGGCTCACTACAGAGTCTGCATTCAGCGCAATCACTCTTCCCCAACCTCATAAGATTTATAGGTGTCGGTAAAAGGTCATAAGTCGAGCGGATGGTGAACTGGAGTCGTACTGGTTCCATCTTCCAGAGCGTGTTCCATGTTATCTTTCTGGTCACCGCACTCTCCCATTTCATCCATGCTCCCTGAGATGCCATTCCTACTGCTCTGGCCATTTGTTCCTCTTCCTCTAAGCTTCGTAGCTCATTTGTTATCATCTTCCTTCGTTCTTTATTGTTTGTGGTGTCTCACCTATTGCTTGAGGAGCCTTCACCGAAGCCGAGTCCTGGTAACACCATGCTTTGAATTTTCCTGGTATCTCACTCTTATTTATCCTTTTCAGCCAGTGCTCCAACTGATCACCTATGTTCTTTACATTAGTGGTGTCCTTGAGGGTTTTGTCAAATAGCTTGCCTAGGCATTTGATAGGTTGATCTTTCACGTCTGGTATTGTCTCGCCTGCGATTCTAAACTTAAACCTTTCGCTTGGTTTTCCATTCTTTAGCACGACACTACGTGACTTTTTGGCATTGAACTTCATCCTTGCCCACTTAATCAGCGTCTTTAGTCCGCCTAAAATCCACCTTGTTTGGACTGTGTGGGTGGTTGCTATGGTGAGGTCGTCCATAAAACGCCTTTGCCGGTGGCTGTCTCACACTGGACCTTTGCACTCCTTCTCTGCGGACTTAACAAACAGACATAACACTTGATAAACCTGATTTTGCTATGAAACTCTTAAGACTAGTTAGTATCGTTATTTTTTTCTGAGAGATGTTGGAATCTTCTCTTAATCTTCTGTGGTTAGGTTTGTTATCATCTGTAATTTAATCTTCTTGTTATACAACCCTGTTGACATGTTGAACATCCCACCAATCTTATCGGATTTGTTCATTTGTATTACTTAGTTTGTCCCTACCTCTATTATTATGTTAGTTCATAGTTGTAGTATGTATTCATTGTATCCGGTAAATGTTTTAATAAATCCACATCCGCATACCCCAAGTTGCAGATAATTCGACCACCGAAAGAAAAAATAAAACTCATGTTATTTTTCAAGATGCTATCTACATGTTATTGTTATGATAATCTTTTCTAAGAAGTGTGAAAAATAAGAAAATGCCTATTGGGAGTGGAATTACTATAGGTAAGTATTTTTGAATAACAATTACATATACATATATTATTGAGTTATATGTATAGAATATTGTGATCACATAGGTGCATTAATATATATGTTTCGTGGATTTTCATCTATTATCGCCCACACACGTCCCGCGATTGTCCAGCAGCTGGACGTGAATGCCAATCAGAGCTGCTCTTCAGGCTGATGTATAATCATGGGATATTTTAAACCATGTAATTTAATGCCAATAAATCAGCCGGTTTAATTATGCCCCGATTCACGTTTTACCAGAACAATTGGGTATACAAGTAAGCTTCTTCGGAGTTATTTCGGGATGTTGGAAAATGGTATTATTGCAACGGGTAGTTGGGGTAAAAAGCCAAAATCCTGGCTAGTGTACGTATACTTATAAGCAGATTTAGTCTAATATTTCGAAATATGTATTGTAAAGTAACAATCTTCATATATTTCGGTGGTTTAACCGCATGAACTCTCCGTGGCTTTTCCAATAAAATTCAATTTCAATTTTTCCAATGGTTTTTCCTTATATGTTTATACCAAATGTTTACCCCAAAATGGTAAAAAATATAGTAAACAATCCGGATTTATCGCTCGATCCTGAGAAACTCCGAATTGACTTATTCGTATAGACATTTGTTTGAAAAAGATGTCTACGAGGTCCCGGGCTTCAGGGCGGCCCAGGCCTCAGGGTGGCCCGGTCTTGATTTCTCGCTTATTCCCAATTTTTCACATCAACTGTTTAATGCAAAGTGACTGTCTCCATAAACTGTATAATGTTTCCATTCAACATAGTTCCCAGAAATGAAGCATAAAAAAGTTATTCTTATAAAAGCATATTTGTTACATATTATGACCTCTGAACACAGTCATGACAAAACAACACAATTGTGACGTGGTTCGCGTATTTATATGTATTCAAGCACTATTTAGTGAAATATAACTGTTTACTAAGCTTAACGACTTTCGAATTGAACGTTTTTGAAGGAAAAGTGTGGGTGGGCCGCCCTGAGGGCCTGTTGTCCTTAGCGACGACGGTTCGGAAACAATGTTTTATTTTTATGACAATCAATTCGTTTCTTCAAAATAAGTTGTCGAGATATAAATATTAGGCCTACCTTTTATATTCAGGCCTTCTTTCGGTTAACGATTTGATATCGTCGCAGAAATAAGCTAAAAACCTCGAAAAGTGGGCCACTGACGGCCTTGGACCTCGTACAAGTTCTGCATATGAGAGGTGTCATATAGTTTTAATTGAATACAGGCTACATCAGGGATCAGCTTTTGAATTAGTATGCGTTGTTTTTTTTTGGAAAATGTCAAACGTCAGAGAATTGTTAGGTTATTTTGGCCTTAACCCCCTAAATTTGTGGCCTATAGAGTTGGGGTGTCCCTCTGTCTGCCTAGTCGTCCGTCTGTCATCGTTTTTTTTACATACGACATAGCACATTTGAACGGAAGGCCATAGAGACTTGATCATAGACTCAAATGAAAGGTTTTCAACCGTCTTGATGTGTAGACGTGCCTTTTAACAGTTTTGGTTTTAATCGGCCACCGAAAATTTACAAAATTTGGCCAAAATGTCCAAAACAGCGTTTTTTTTTCGAAATTTTAGCTTGTACGGGCTAGAACTTTAGAACGGAAGGTCATAGGGACTGGGGCCTTTTCGCGTTTCACAACTATTTCCTTGTGTAAGGACTGTAACTTTGGAATGGAATTACATATAAACTTGGTTATAAATTATAGGATAAAAAAGTGTTGATTAAATATATATATTTCATTATATTATTCCATTGAATTAGTATTTGCAAGAGTGTGATGGCCATGTAAAATGCCATTCGCGACATTTAATCAGTTCATATGCGACGCGCTCGACCGCTTTGGTGAACCCATGTAATATATTACTATAATTAGTGAAAAATATTACAAGTTTAAAACTTAATCAAATGACCCATTTTTTATCGTCATTTTTCGTAATGCTATAGACCTATTACAATCTGTATTTTTAATGACATTTTCATTAAGACATTCATTTGATGACACTTTTCTTTCAGCTCGATTTAGCAATGGGCGATTGAAGCCTGATCAGGGAGGTGCAGTGCAATTTCGATGCTTCGAAGAAAAGACTGAACCGACAAAAGAACGCCGACCGCGCAAACGAATGCTGGTACACTTATTTACACTTCCGATATTTTATTAATATGGACTAGGTTTGATTATACATAAATCAACTGGTTTTGTTGTTGTTTGGATTAAATGAAATGTTAAACAAAAAAACATAACAGTGAAACAAAAAATTAGTAGTAGATTTCGTTTTGTCACTTAGTATTTAATTTACTAACTTAGATATATTGATGAACAATTTGCATAAAATGATATGAAATACAATTATTCCATATGTATTTAAAAATAGGGTGACATGTATAATAATATAGGAATTGTTTTCCGCAAATTGTTTTTTTTTTCACAAATTTGTATGCGGTAGCTAATGTATTGAAGTTTTATTTGAATATGAGGAATTCACCACATACTTAACTTTTGAAATGACGTGTTAACAGGTTGCAGAGAGTGGCGACAGCACGTACGTCGGCCAAAGCGATGCAATTACGGCGCCTTCGCAGCAGTGCAAGTGAGTGGAAAGATAAATCTTTCACTTTTATTAAGCAGATTCTCTCCATTAGCAATACAAAGATTCCCTTTTTACTATATTTATAGGCAAATCATGTTTTCTCATATTTCTAGATGCAATTGAGCGGACTGAAATGAAGTTTTGGCAAGATCGATTTAAGTAAGGTCCTGATATTCGTTTGCAGCTTGATGCTGTAGTTCATATGTATGTCATAGTAATACATGTATGCTACAATTAAGAGTCCGTCGTGTATTATATCTGGCTATGATATCAAACGTTACAGATACTTGGTAGGCGTAGTGGACAAGGCGAGCGGCAAGATGACTGTACACGACGCAAAGCTATTCACCATGCTGCCACATCGAGGTCAGTTAGTCGATCTTTGATCGCGAGGTTCTACTTTAAACTAATATTTTCAAATAAATTTCACTTTGTGTTATCTTTCCATATTATAATATTATTACCTCTGGCACATGAATATGCTCACATGGTGTGTAAAATTGCTGTCAAAAGTTAAAATAAATCTGAGTCGTTTGGAATAGATAGTTACCCTTGTATGTTATTTCAAAGACTAATAGGGTTAGTTTAAGGCTTTGTTTTATTTGAAACAAATAATTGTTTTTGTTTCGACAGATGAAGAGTCTGATGACGACGAGAAAGAAAAGATTGGATACATGCAAAAGGTAAGCACCCCTCATTGCTCAGTTGTTTCTTCTCTGTTTCTCATAAATCAATAATAAAAGTATACCGCTTTTCTAACCAAGCATGAACCGAAAATTAACGAACGATCAACTAACAAATGATTATGCTATGTAGTTGGCGCTGTGTGTCAACACGGAACTCGCGTGTGCAGCTCAACTCGATATTTTCTTAAGATATCGTTGTCCATGAGGGCGACATTCGCTGACAAAAATATTCCCCCGTTCAAACAGTATATTAACAATAGTTTAATAATTTAATAGAAAAAACGAATGATAGACAATTGTGTTAATTTTGGATCGAGGATATCGATATAAAACGTTTCGCTCTTTTTCATACAGATCGACAAGCTAACGGCGGCGTTTGGTTCAACGAAAAAGCGACGAGCGATGGACGCTCGACACAAAAACAAACTGAGCGCCGAGCGACTGAACGAAGCCGTTGATACAGCGGTGGGCGCGACGCTTGTGCGATCGGATGTTGACTCGTTGCTCAGTGAGTGCTTTTTAGATATGGGGGGGGGGGGGGGGGGGGGGGGGGGGGTG
>LQRL01185766.1:38043-54837 GCA_001703475.1 Hydroides elegans
TGATGGAATCGAGGGGGAATGACAATGGCGCACGAAAGGGTCTTGGATGTTTGGGGTATACATGTATAAAGACAGAGATAGCATTGTGACTTGTTTTGTAAAGCACGGCGTCCTCTTGCACAAAGATGTATGTAAATGATTCATAATTCATTGATGCATTGATTATCATTTGTTGGTATTATCAATCACTACAATCTACATGAATTTAGATCAGAAATTAAATGATAATAATTTGTTTTGTTTCCACAGAGGTCCAAGAAACGAGTTCCGCGGCCAGTGAAACGATTCCGCCTTATAACATCAATGGAACTACAGCTGCAGAAGTATACCCGCTCTCGGGCAGTATCCTTTGAAAGCTTTAGCTTTTGCCTCTCAATGGACAATGCCCTTTGAACATGTCGAAATGTTCTTTGTCCTTAGTAAGAATATTCTATTAAGTTGTGAAATTTAACTGTGCACTTGGCTTTATTGTGTAGTAAGGTGCATATTTTGTTATGACATTAAACGATATTGTAATATGGCTGACAAAATGAAAACAGAAAAAGGAATTGAAAAAAAAAATGAATGGAAAAAATGAGTTGTCAAATGACCTTGAACGTTATTGACCTTGACCGTAACCTTTAGTTATCAGCGACGACTTGATGGAGGCATTGCGAGTAAGTGCACAGGTGTTTGTTGACAGCAATTCCGCTATTGTCACCGAATGGCAGAAGAGCCAAAAGTAAGTACATGAGATAAATATGGGGAAAACTACTTAAACATACGCTTGGTCGTACTCTGACAGACCTAATGTGGTATAATCTGATTTCGGTCAGTAGATATGAGCTGCCGTAGATATTTTTCGGTTGGCATCATTTCAATATCATTGATTGTATCCGTTATTGTGTTGTTTGCTGAATGATAAAAAAAAGAGGATGTTAAGCGGGTTTTCCGTAAGTCTTATATATCCATTATGACTCCCTTAGGTACCCAGTGACCGTGCTACGACAGGTGCGTGTACTTCCACTGAAAGAAGCCCCGCGCTTGCGCAAAGCGTGTTGTCTGCTCTACCTCTCCTATCTCATGCATATGTACAAGCTGCGCGTGCCAGACCTCAAAAAGAAAGGTGACGTACCCATTAAATGTTACCAGTTTTAAGCGGATCGAAACTGAGTTTAACAGATTGTTAACATTTGTGGCAGGCTTATTTCCTCTCAATGTTTATCGTTTGAATTACTAAAAGAAACCCCCTTAAAACAACTATCAAACATGCGTGTATTGGAACCCGGTGTTTTCCATGCATTAAAATACAAAAAGTATATGGCATGCATAAATAACATGCAATTACACTTTATACATAAAAATGCGTGTTGCTTCGTGCTGTTTTCATCGGAACAAACAATGCATGTGTCAAACATATTAGGGGAGAGCGGGGCACGTTGTGCCATTTTTAACATTTTCTTCCCATTCTCAGCCTGTGACGTTAGTTGCCCAGCTAAATTATATTAATATAATAAAGTAACCTTAACTCTTATATTTGTACCAGAAATAAATTGTATTCCTTTATCAGTGTAACATTAATCACGTCTCAAAAAATTAGAAAACTAGATAGATATATTCATAGAATATGAGAATCTGATTTCTTTTCTTTTATTTACAAGAGAATCATTTTTAGAATGCTTCATTTGAGACATTACTGCTGCAATACAGAACTCACACCATTACCAATTAGGATTGTGTTGAAGATCTTTAATTAAATCATAATATTATGTTTACTAATTTTCATATTCATGAAAGGGCCAAATCGAATAACTGTTTCACGCCTTTGTCTATTTATTATACAACATCAAAAATCTATTTCCAAGTGCTCAAATTGATCAAACATTAAAACAGTGATTTTTTTAATACCAGAGTGTTTACACGCTGGTATTATAGGGGTTGATCTCAATCGTTTCATACACGGTCCTATATAGCCTTTATCAAAATTTTGCCAAAAGCGAATATTTATGCAAACTCCAGCATATAAGGGACTCATAAAAGAGTGCATTATGTACGGACATTTTAAGCATATTTTGAGTCAGCTTTTACAGTGTTTCCTACTTTTGAATGTACCCATATACGACATTGGATATATGATGGAAACATTAATAGAGGCAATGCTCTCGTAAATGTATGTTAATGAGATCATTAATGCGTTATGCTACCAGGTTATATATACAATAAAAGTCTGAATGCCTAATGCACGTATACGCCACAAATAACCACACAAGAGCCACTAATGGACTTTTAGTACGCTGAAGACAGTTTCTTTTAATATTCAAAGAGTACATCATTTTTTCCCATTAATAAGATAAGAGCCATGAAGGAACTATAACAGATTAATATTGCTGGAATTACTACTAACAATGAAAATCTACATCGCACATTTTCATCATATTGGAAGAATTGAGACATTTGTTTTTGACTTAATAAATTATCTTACAAAAGAACTTTTATATAGAGCATTAATAATGTTTTACCACAATTTTATCTCAATAAAGAGTTAATAATAAATTTATTAGGATTTCGATTTGAATTATGTTGCCGACGCCTCTTTCTCTCTCCGTCGCTTGCCGTCGCTTCTCTTTTATTCTTCTATCTTTTCCTATCTCTATCCCTTGCTCTCAAACTCTATCTCCAAATAAAATTTCGATGGAATCAGGAACTGAATCGTTCAGAAAAGGGCGTTCGTTGTATCCACCAATAATGATTGACACCCATAGATTCCAGTTTATTTACTCCTCATTCTGAAACGAACAAAAAAATGTTTGATAAAAAATAACAATACGCTCTCCGATGTCGTGGGGACGCTCTAATTAGGACTCATATAAAGGTAGTGTGTCACCAAGTTCAAGGAAAGGACGTTGCGCCCACGTTGATTTGAAGTCGTACGTTCATCCCATGTGAAGTGTTATAAAATAGTCAAAAACAACTTTCAGATGAAACATGCAAGGCATTTAGAAATGATATGATTTCTATCTTAGCATTTAAGTTATTTAAGATATAATTTTTCAAAACCTGTTGAGTCGTTGAAATACATCACTTGGGCGACGATTGACCGCTTATGAGCTTTCCAAATATGATGAAATCTATATACAGGGAAAACTTACCTTATTCGAGTAACTCCATATGTTTATCCAGATTTTAATCGTTGAACATATCATTGTTTGTTTTTTTATAAGCGTCAAAACAACTTAGTTGATTGTCTCAAATATCTCGAACTGAAAACGAAATCTGAAAAAAAAACTGATTTGCGTGCAAAAAAATAGCTACGTATGCAAATTTCGCAGAGTTGTGAAATATCAACTGTTGGATGATTTGTTTCGAGTTTTCAAGAAAGTAGGTAGTCAGTGGCTAGATGACTCATAAGCAATACAGTGTCCCATGCGGTGTGATGATTTACAAATTGACCTTGCTGTTGTTTATGCGAAAGACTGTATAAATGCATGCATTATAGTACTAAACCTCTGTTATAAAGACAAATACAAAATCTACCTTTATTGAAAATACAGCCTCAATTGGCATTTCGAAAGGCTGATTAGCTTGCATACATGTATCATACTATTGTAGGTTTGAAATTAAAGCGCACAGATTATTTACGATTACTTTAGAATGAAATTCCCTTTCATAATAATAATCACTGAACTCAATGAAGGTTACCGAGTTGCAATTACAGTCTAAAATTTAAAATTCTACCTCATCTCTAAATATCTCCTATGTTGGGAATGGGAGGAGATTTCTGGGCTGAAAACGGCCACCAGTCATTTTATATGGCGGACTTAGCCGTTGCAACCCCGACATCTGCTACCGTTTCCAACATGGGGCATACTTAAAAACGGAGTAGATTCTTGCAATCTAGAGTGTAGTTGCAAATCAGTTGTGTTTATTAACTGCAGTGATTATAATTTTAAAAAAGAATCTCCTTTTTTAGCAATCGTAAATAAACCACGCGCTTTATTTTCAAACCTACAATAGATTTAAAATGATTGAAATAGCAAAATACTCTTAAAACGCTGGAACATCATTTATCAACACATTATTCTGGTATTATAATTTGCTTTTAGCCTAGTTTTCTCTAAAGATAGTCACTGCAGCACGCCTCAATAAAGGTATTGACTCATCTCTTGCCGTAAGTAGCGTAGGCACCGCCCTCTGTGCATAACTATTGGCAGCCCTTGGGGGTGTGGTTGTGATTGACAGCTGCAGTCAATAGAGTGCCTGTATTGCGTCATAAGAGCAAGTTGCATAAATGCATGCTGTTTATGTCATGTGATGTCGCCTTAACCAATAGGGGACGGGTATAGTCGTACAGTGCTGGCAGCGTTTTAGGGAAAATCTGACCCGTTTTGGAATATGGATTCATTTCAAATGCTTGTATTTATTATGCAAAATAACATTTGATATGTTTAACTATACGAGCATAAACACAAAAGCATAATTTACGCGCTGATATCTCTTTTAGCTATGTAGGAAGTCTAATTGGTAGAGTAAAATGTTCCACAAAATCCATAAGTAGGTTGCGGTTCAAAACCGCATGAAAATGATATATGATTTCATTTACGTAAACGTAAAGAAATCAGATAAAAATGGCATAACGTACCCCACCCATGGGGCACGTTGTGCCACTAGGTGGGGCAAGTTGTGCCATAACATTAAATAAGATGCGCCACTCGATTATTTTTGAAAATTGGCATTGATTATACACGGAAATAATTTTAACTTACGGTGTAAATAAAGTGTATACTTAAAGTAACTTTATTTCTAGTCATCTCAACTCCTCTCCATTCATCAACAAACTTCCACACCAAATTTGTGTGCAATTTTTGTTGTTTTTTTTAATTATTATGTTTTATGGAAATTCAAATGCTGGATTCCATTCGTACATGAAAGAAAGTAATTCTAAATTTAATTTGAATATTATCTTTATGTTAATTGAAAAAAATATGTGAAAATAACTGTGGCACAACGTGCCCCATTCATGAATGGCACAGCATGCCCCGCTGTCACCCTGGACAACTAATTCGACCGCTCCTCTAGTTGTATAAGAGCTAGGTTACTAAAACTTTGTATGAGGGTAAATCAGTCCTAAGTGCCAGCAATCATCCACCAAGAAGGATCTTCATATTATTTTCTTGGAAAACAGAAATTATCAAAAGCAAAACCCAAAACTAGCTTTTTGTATGTAAAAATTGAAAAATGCATGCTGACCAAATCTTTGGTCCCGAATAGAGCTTATTTTTAATTGAGGATGTATTAAATCAAAATGCCCTTCTATTGATAATAAACACCAAAAACATTCATCAGTAGATTACGAGGTAAGTGGGGTGGCACAACGTGCCCCGCTCTCCCCTATTCATAAACGCGTTTTTCCTTTTCTTCACAGACTTGTTCCCTGACATGGACGTCCCAGCTGACGTTGAAAAGTCCCTTCTCAACCGGTTCACCCTTCGTGTTGAAAACAGTCGACAGCGCACAATGCCCTCTCGATTGAAGGACAAAATTGTCTGCTACATTTTGACGCTGTGTCTTATTCTGGAGGAGTTTGCGCTCGAGTTTACGACGCTATGCGAGGATCTGCAGATCACGAGGCCCAAGTATGTTACTATGAAAGTATTTTGTCCCAAAGTTCAAGGGCGTCAGTGGGTAGGATTAGGGTACATGTATATGAATGCATTTGATAGGGTATGCAGTTGTAGAGTTCGCAATGCACTGTAAAGATCTGCAGATTACTACGGTAGGCTTAAGTGCATTTATGTCGAAATGGTTTCATTGACCGGGTTGATATGCGTTCATGTATCTGCTGTGTGTAACTGCAAATCTCTCTTTTTGAAAAGTTCTTTTCTGAGGTTCGTTGATGGTTGCTGTTAGAGTGGATGAAACGCGCAGGTAAGGGTTAAGCATGAGGCTATAGTAGTGCGTAGAGAGGAATATGGGGTATGAATGGTTAATTATGATAAGCACAGTGCATAAATATAGTTCACTTGTATTCGCAGGCTGATTGGATTTCTACGCGGCCTGGGTTGCAAGATCAATCAACAGACGCGCGCAGGAATACGCAGTGACGTTGCGACACTTCCGGTGCCATTGACCTTCCCTGACCTTACCAAACGCAAAAAGGCATCGCGAAATAAATAATGAGGCTGTGAACAGTTAGGATTTGATAGGCGAATTTGATTCTGGTTGGGTAATGTGAGTCGGTACGAAAGGTGCTAATGTGTGTGTTGGAACATCGCCGAACTGAGTATAAGTCATGGTGTGAAAATCACGAGGCAGACATTAGAAATGTCATCGCTTTGTTATCCCGGTCAATCTCAATGGCGCGGTTTAACTGTTATATTTTGAGTCGCTTTGTTAAGATTTCGTTTGTCTTCATTGAAATAATAAACCTAGCAAATATCAAGAATAACGAATGGGGTTCCATATTTCCATTCAAGTAAATATTTGATTCAATAATATTTTGTTTGTTATGTGAATTGTTATAAATACGGTTAAGAAAGAAATAATATATTGCATTTTTATCGATATGTGGTGTCTAGATACTGTTAAGTAATTAATGTTAGAATGAAAGAAAGATACATACATTTCATGAATAAAGAAAAGATACACACTTTCGCTTCTATTATTTTTATTCTCGATTAATTAAAATGAGCAATCAATACGATTAATTCGGTGGCACACATGTGATATCACAAACCATATAAGTTTTAATCAAATGATCGTATATATTCAATTAACATAACATTAAGTAACAATTACGATTTCAATATAATACTTAATATAAGAAATTTGTATTCGAAACTCCACTTGTTTTAAGCATTTATTAGGTTTGCTCGTCAGCATTTCCTTTAATCACTTTTCAAGTCGCCGTACACGATTTTCATGACACAAACGAGAAATTATTGTCATACGAATTTGATTTTTTTTTAAATATACTAATAACGCCGACATATCTTTCATATAATATAACTTGGTTATTTCGAAAACTCTTTATAAAACGAACTAACTATTCAAACCGAATCCGTCTTGCTCATAATTTAGCCTTAAGAACAATTCAAAACATATCTTAAACCAATAATGTTTAACGGTTTTTTAAAGTTCATATCTTTATCGTAATAATGTCCCATTTCAGTCGAATAATAAGGATAAATAATTAAATACAGATTTAAAGAAGAACAAAACACCAAGAAACTTCACTTTTTTTTAAAAGCACCTTCAATTTGAAAAACCTTTATCCACTAAAAGTCCTATCCTATGATCCTTTCATCATTGCGTAACGACATAGTGCATATGCGTTCCTGTTTCCACGCCAACGGCTCCGTTCTGCACCAGGGACACGCGGCCATTCGCCACATCAACGTTGAAACCAGTGTCGTTGCTCAGAGCAACTTTGCCCTCTTGCCAGGTCATGGTCGGGATGGAGCGGGCGCCAGTGACGGGATCGGCGAAACGCCAGAGCTGTACCGATTCGGCCGCTGGAAAATCAAGGGGAATCTGTATATATTAAAACCGGTGCTCGAATTAGTTTGTGGTGTTAGATATAAGGCGAGTGTATTGTGGCGAGTTGTGCTCACGGTCGGCTAAGCGCCAGTGTTGCCCGCTCTCCGTCGCTGTATAGGATAAAGGTAAAATCAATTTACATTTAGGGAGTGAACAATGCGCTGATGTTTAGCAAAATGTGACGTCTATTATGTCTTTAAGAAACGGATAGGTAAACAATTGAAAGGCTTTTGAACTGATGCAGCACAGAATAAATAAATTATTTTCACCGTTTAAAAAAGCTCTAAATTGAAAGTCCTTAGGCCTATATCTCAAAATAAATGTCAATGTGACAGTTACAGATCTATAAAATGGTAAACTTCTTACTTTTGATGTTGCGCTCGTTGCGCGCCATCCTGGCCGTGACCTTGGCGACCGTGTCCCCGGGAAACAGCGGCACGCGCACCTCGAAGAGACCGCTATGCGGGATCGGGTTCGTCAGGCGCACCTCAACGTTGGCCTGGAAACAGATACAGAAAGGTATATGACTAGGTCAACATTTAATTAAGATGGGTCTTGGTTTTTTTAGTAAACACATTTCTCATCATTTGGTATTGTAGCTCACATAGACAAAACTGTTTTTATTTTTATCAAAATGCCTTGTTAGGCCCCTTGACTTATGATTACTTTCGAAATTGGACATGTAAAATCAGCAACTCTTTAACAAATAAATGATGAATGTCCAACATGATGGAATGCATTTCTCACCTCTAGGCGGTAAGTGATGAAGGGTTTGCCGGGACAGCACTCTTCCCTCACTCGGTCTTCGGCAGCATCCGATGACGCCAGGCTCAAGTACTCCAACTGTGAGAGATGTAACACAATTCGATTTTAAACATCAGCAAATACAATCAGTAGAACGAATTTATGTCGGATAGAGTAAAACAACATCAAACTATTTAATGGCGCAAAAAAGAAACAACATTGAACAGCTTATTTATGTCAAGTTCAATCCAATTCAGTATAAATATGCAAGATTGATTAATGGAAAACTATAATTGACGAGAATAGTCTATACAATTTGACAATAGGACTTTCGAGTCTCAATCAATGAACCTATTAAACGATCCTTAAATTGCTTAAGGTACACATGCGCATTCTTACCTCGAGTGTGCTCGTTAGATACGATAGATTCTCGGTGAGCACAGCCGTCTCGTCAAAATCTGTCGTCAGGTTGAGCGCCTCCAGCCCGTGCTTAGCAACGTTCTCCTTAGCGACCATGACGAAGGGCATGACTTTCTTCATGTACTTCTTTAGACTCGTCTCTTTGCCGAGGGCGCCCGAGATGATCTTGTTATCGGGGAAGGCGTTGTTGTTATTCTGTAAATAAAGGAAAGATTATTAATAAAATTGACTTAAACCATCTATACAGTTCGCGTATACTCATTATAGTTGTCTAATATCGTTTGCGTTTATTAGTTTGGAACAACTCAGTACTTTGTAGACAACTATTAATTAGCAAATGTAAAATTCATTGATAAGAGAATAGTGAAGGACTATTTCGATATCTACACATTATTTGGACGGTGTCGGATGGAGTGGGATTAAGGGTTGTCATGTACCTGGTACAGTTGCTTGAGTGTAGTGAGAACCGTTGTTTGCCAGGGTGGGTACGTCTTGGCGATGTACACAGTGCCGTGACTGGGCTTAGGCGGCACAGTCTTTTGCTGAAAACATACAGCAAATCAATATTGATTTCAAATGACATTGAATCTTTCAAATTTTCTTGGTTTCAATATAAATGTTTGCTTTTCATTTGCTATTAACAAACAACTATAAACTACAGGCTATTAAATAGTACATTCGTATATTAAATATCAGTATGATTCAAATGGACGATAACGGAAACATGTTAAGATAGCCTATGGGGCGAATCGGATATTTGAATTTCTGAAATTCAGCAAAGATATTAAGTTAATATAATATAAGTTAATATTAAGACCAACATAACAATCAATTGCCGAAACCCCACGAGGATGTACCTGACTTACATGACCTCAACACTAACCTTTCCCTTGGGCGCCATGTGTGTCTTCATTCTCAAACGAAAGTCATGAGCCGCGTCGCTCAAATATTCCGACGCGCGCAGCAGCTGCTCGTCTACGGGGCCTGCGGAGGGCCACGCAGCGCGCATGATCGAGGAGGACTGAAGAAGAAAAGGAAAGCAAATTAGAATTTGTTTAAGATATCGCGAAACAAATTGATTCTACATGTATATGCTTCATTAAGGTATTGAAATATAAAATATCATTCGGATTTTGGTAGAGAAGGCAATGACAACCAAAATGTGAACCTATATCCAAATTCTAAAGCTAATTGTGTCAGAAGCAAAAATGACTATTATCTACTGGATAACAGAATAGAACAGAAAATCAGATTTACACAGATAAGTTTTTACCGACTCCATAATCCCAATAATGAATTCACCTCTAAAAGGGGCACAAAGGTGGGACAAAAGTGGTATAAAATCCTACCTTTCCGATGAGACCCCACACATACTCGCAGACGTGCGGGCAGATTGGCGCCAAAATGATCGTCTGCGTCTCGATGAATCTCAGTACGAGGTCGCGGTGCATTCCGGTCACTTCCAGCTCACGGTACTTGTCGCGGGCAGCCTGTGGAAAAAAGGAAAGAAATTATGATTATGCGTAACATTAGGCGAAACATTAAAAGAAACGAAAACTATAAATTATTATTATCAATCATTTATACCGCGCTTATTAAGCAAGCCACTAAGCGCCACAAAACAAAATTAGCATAACATGAAGGACTTAAACAATAACTACATAAAGATCTATGTTTTGAACTTACACCCGTAAATTGATTTAAACCAGAACCTGAAGGCTTGAATTTTATGGGACGCATTCGAAAATTCGCATTTGACCAACTTAAAGGTCAGATGGGACATTATACCAGTTTTCTTCGTTTCAACCCGATCTCTTGTGGCATTGCCAGCCCAGTTCGTGTTGTTAATGCACTTTTTCCATTTTGGAACTTACCTGGTATTCGAAGAAACCGGTCTTTAATGCCTCTTTGAACATCATGCGGCTGAAATGTTGCTTGGTCTGCTCGATGCCCTTGTTCATCTCACTACATCAAAACATGGGAATATTAAGAATTATTGACATGATACACATATTCCCAAATTCAAAATGAATGGATCTATTCATGAATCGTCAGATCTTTTAACTTAATACAAAAGGCGATTGATGAACTGCTGCCATGTAATACTTCGCATGACCTTGGGTTGAGCATTTCTTTCGAGACCCTGCTCCAACTATAAACTCCATCCTTTTACATGTATTACGTACCTGATGAACACCCGATCGTTGAATGTATTCGCAGGCCCCGTTCGCATCTCTGCCACCGAGGCCAGCATCTCTTTGACCCACTCAATGTACGCGTACAACCTAAGCAGACCCGCATCAGCCATTGCTTCGACAAAGTTAGCGTCTTCGATCGTGTCGCCGGCGTCAGCGAGGGACAGGCGCATGCCTGGAATATAGGGAAAAGGGTTGATATTTTGAATAGTTACTGTTCTAGTCTCTTGCGTAACGTAAGCGTGAAGAACCCCGTAAGGACTACAACTAATTAACGTCAATCGATTAATAGTATAAGAGGCATTGATTCGGATCATTACGCCCCTGACAGATCATAAATCTGTATAACTATCTTTGGCCTTAAACCTTAAAGTTTCACAGAATGAATTCACAAAGGTTCTACTGACCGTCAGCGGAGAACTTGGCCACAGCTTCGCTCAGAGTCAGGAAGTTGCCCGTCGACTTGGACATCTGCAAGATGGAATTTATAATTATGACGACATAAAAGGATGGTGAAAGTCACCAGAAATATAATTTGATAATTGTTCCCAATACGTGAAGTGTAATACTCTTTTGTTTCGTTATTAATTCTTTTTTTTACACAAAATGGATGACTTTTCATGTTGAGTGGACAGTAATGGTATATTTAGAAATTAAAATATTTACTTTTTGAAAATGTATCAGCTTTCCTTTATATTCTTTTTGATATTCATATTTGCTCCGAAAAACAGTTTTTCTCAGAATCTTAAACCAGAATACGGACGTTCTTTGGATTGTGTTTTGCAACGTCTATATCAATGGAGTGGAGACTTTCAAAGGTGGTACATATGCGGAATCCAGATAGCTACACCAAAATATTCTATGAAAAATTGGAAAGAAATACCTCGGAAGGGAAACATGAAAAGTCAACCAAGGACAAAACAAGAAATAAACGAAAGGGAAAGCGTTGGCGATAGCAGCATAAACCATATCATTTATCTAAGAGTCTCACCTTTTCTGAATTCAACAGCAGATGACCGTTGGCGCGAATGCCTTTCGGCCAACGTGAGCTGTAATAACAGAAAAAAATCAAAACATCACAAATCGAATCCGTTTATAAAGGTAGTTTTCATCCATTCGGAATAAAAAGCAACGCTAATTCATGGTAAACAAAAATCATTATATAAATGTAATTATGAACGTAATCGGTCTTTCATAAAAACGATCTGATTTTCATATTTATAACTATTGGATGCAAACTTAATATTGAAACATAAAGAACACTAAATAACTGGACCCTCACCTGTCCTTGGGCCACATGCTCACGTGGTTATACAAATAGTAGGTCAGATGATTGGGCACCAGGTCCTTTCCCGAAACGCGCACATCGACCGGATACCAGTAACGGAACTCGTTGCGCATGCGCTCAAGGCTGGTGGCAGGGATGTCCGAGGATTTGGGGGCGGGCGCGTCCGAAAAGAAAATGTAGTCCCATACGGCGCCAGTCATCTGCTCGGGTCTATTAAGTGAAAGAAATTGTCAGGTGTCAGGTAAAAATATTTCATTATTTTCTTTATAGCGATTAATTTATATATATTTTTTATATTTTCAACTGGTATAGAATATTCATTATGAAATCGAAAGAAGCTGCGCGTCTTTGAGGTTTTATTTTAAGAGGTGGTGTCATTTCAAGAGTTATATATCCGCTATTCACAACTCAATTCCGAGCGGTTCCAAGCGAATTGCTAATCATTTCTCGGTCCTTAATTCCGATTATAAATCGATCTCAATAAAGCACTTTACTTGATTCCGAGGATTCCTCCTTTGCTGCCATCGTAGGCATTTGCTTGGAGCAGATGTGCCACCGTGTAGTAAGCCATGTAGATGGTTGAATCGGAGAGGGATTCAATAAGGTACTGCGGGTCCCAGGGCAGCTTTGTGCCTGTAGGGTTAAAATATCATCGTCACATACTCATAAAAGGTTAACTGAAAATGAATGGTTGTGCGTGTTTGGAAAGGATCTGGTCCCGAATCATCTGAACTAGCACATGTTTTTGTACATACATGTATTTACATTGTGTCTCGGTTTCCATGGTAATGGAAATACATGTAGCTTCGGACTATGAGAAATTGACAAAATATGAATTAATTTGCATTTCTCTGTTTTTCTTTTAAATATGTCTCTTATGGTCCAAATCAAGATACGGAATTTGCACTTAACAGCAAATACATGTGATACTGCAATTTTTATGAATAGCAGCACCTCTTGACGAAGGTTTTTTTTTCCTTTTTCTTACCCAGCCCATACGATCTCGAGCAGGCATGTTCATGCAGCCAATCAAGCGTGGCGCTGAAGTTATGTTTGACCTCGCCATGGTACAACTCCATGGTTTCGAGATGAGCGCGCACTTCGGATTTCCATTCCTCATCACCGTAGTCAAGGAACCTGGAAATGAGAACGGCACTTTGTATGTTATCAAAAATGCATGACGGTGAAAAGTATCAACCTTGTGACGAGACTTAACAAATATATTCGAGTTTAAAATACATGTACATGCAGTATTGACATACATGTAGATTTATGACTACAATGTATACCACAAATAACACACCATGCATACATTTATTTGTTGAAAGATATATCGACGCACTGATAGTTTATCACAGTGAATATATATTTTACCTCTAATAACGCGATCTCGGATATTCACTTCAGTAACACGAAGAGTTAAGAAAAGTTTTTTTCTCATAATTTGCCATGTACGGTTTGAAAAAATACATGGCCATTATAAAGATATATCAAAAATGTATACGAAATGAAGGCTTCTAAGCAAGGAAAACTAACCATTGGTCGCAAAGTGCGACGACGCACTCATCAGCTGACCTTGACATGACCTTGCGCTCCGGCTCCATGTACTTGACAGCCTCGTTCTGGCAAAAGGTCAACAACATTAGTGATGTAAGATTAATCACTGGAATTGCGGGACACTTTTATCATTCACATGATATTGCAAATCATCGTAATGAGCCCCTCTTAGTGAAAGTACTGTGGATTAACCATGATTTTAACTAAAAAAAATAACTTATATAAATTGCAAGTCAGGGCAATTAATATAATATTAATTAGGAAGCATTGGATGGCCAGTAACAGTTACCTTTTCGATGAGCTGCGTCTGAATAAGTTTCTTGACATCCTGCACTTTGGTTCCTTTGAAGTCGCCAACGATCATGACCTGCAAAGAATTCATAAATGTTAAAAGTGCTATAGTATGACTAAATACAAAACTGTACTCCATACGCAGATCGACGCCAGGTTAGATTGTTTAATGGAGATGAGCAGAGCTGTTTGTATGCATTTTTCCCTCTCATAGTTTTCGCTACACATAATCTGGGATAAAAATTTACGAGTCAACCTTTGTATACAAATTATGAACAAAGTTACAAACAACCATTAATCATTATTGAATTAAAATCATGTCGTTTATAAAAAAAAAACGTTTTTTGAACATGTTCCTATCATTCATCTTAATACGTATTCTTCCCTCACGTTCTCATGTACTCACTCCCTCGTAGAATCCCTTGAGATACACCCTATCTTTCGCTTCAGCCAGTTTGTCCTTATCGTTCTGGCTCTGCACCTTGAGTTCATCACAAACCGTGGGTGCAGCCAGGTTTCCGTAACCAGGGATGTCGATGATAGGAACCTGGCGAGAAGACAAAAATTAGTTGCTTATGCGTAATAGTAGGTCATATGTTTTTAATCGAGTGGAACAATTCGACCAAATTGTTATAATTCCTTCTAAATGTTGACAAAGTGAAAATTTGAGCACGTTTAATACAGTCCTCCTTGTAAGTATACACATATATACTGTATCAATATACAAAATGAACTGCTAAGGTTTAGACTATTAACCTCCGTGGCCAAGTACCAATAACATGCCTGCAATAACAACATGATGAAGGACCATGTACAACAATTTTTAGACAATGTGCAAAAATATGCAATGCGACGGGTTATACTCACTGGATCGAAAGGCAGGACCATCTTGTCTTCGATGCCGTATTTCTTGCGGAAGGGCTCCTTGTTCTTCAAGTCTCGCAGTGCAGCGAAGTCATCGGGAGAATCGGAAGGCACAGAGGTGACGACGCCGGTACCTGTGAAAATTGGGAAAAGCAAGTGATGAAATTTCCGTCGATTGCGATACCGAATACCTTTTGCTGTGGCATAGTTCAAACTAGAGTGATATCATATTATGAAAATAATATATTTAATATGTCGAACTCTTTCGCGATTTTATATGATATCACCTCCGGTATCATTTAGAGCTAAATAGCATTATCGTATTCATTCAAACCCCCTAGATAGAATAAGATTCGAATACTATGTTCACCTTGAGTGTGAAAATTCCGAAAATAAAATGATAAATACATTGTATATGTATGTCGAATCCTTACATAACTACACTTTTTTAATCATTTTTCGAAAAAAAAAATCTCCAATAAAAACAGTTTAACACAATCTTTAGAGGACTTTCACATAAATCATACCCTTGTCCTCCTTGATGGTGAGCATGGGCAGTGTATAGATGACGTCATAGACCGTGTTCGGGGCTTTGAGTCCAAGACCCATGATGTCCTGACCGGTCAGCTCACACAGAATGTCAAAGTGACCGTCCTTTGAGGTGAAGCCCTGTAAGGAAAACATTATATGAGTGAGTTCATGCGTCGATTCCATGGAATTAAAGTGTGAGATATTTAGACAAACACGCTTAACGGTATATCTTAGAATAGATAATGTTTTAAACCTTTACGGAAAACCACGTGACTCTACAAATAATGTGTTGAAAGTATGTTGAAAGCATAAATTTCTTATAAGATAAACTCAGATCTGCAAAAATGTGTGATATTCATACTTCGTAATATTTAGATGACGTTCTTCGGTTTAGTCAATATTTATGTAAGCCTGCCTTTAGTTGTAAATCATATCTGACCACTTATTTGAAATATCAACTCGTAAACAGTTTAGCACACCCACCTGGTAGCTCATATTGCGCGCAGCCCGCTTCGTGCACACAAACACCTCTCCTTTGGCCGTCTCAAAGGCCACGTAGGCCATATCGGGTCTCAGCCAGCAGTTGGTTTGACCGTACATCGTCTCGGGTCGAAGGGTGGCTGCGACGAGGAAAATGGGCTTGTTGCCCGCACATCTGTGAATGTAATATAAGGAGTGTCAAAATTAATGCGCTCGGTCTCGGCTTCATACATAGACTTGGTCACATTCGTGTATAATTTATCACAGTCCTTAACCATAATAAACATGTAGTTTCACATAAAAGACACTAAAACGAGAAGATATGTGATAATGAATGGCATGTGTTTTTTGACTAAAATAGACAAAGGACTCACTTCAATTTGGCGGGATATGGCTGCACTGCTTGCATCTTGACAAGAGTGTACTCTTGCGGTCCAACACCCTGAAACCAAAATACATGCATATGAATATACGCTGAGAGATTTACAGATGCATTACTGATGTAGTTCAAATTGACGATCACAAAAATACA
This sequence comes from Hydroides elegans, assembly GCA_001703475.1. Taxonomy (NCBI): domain Eukaryota; kingdom Metazoa; phylum Annelida; class Polychaeta; order Sabellida; family Serpulidae; genus Hydroides; species Hydroides elegans. Next base: position 54,461 of record LQRL01185766.1, read on the forward strand.
TACGAGAAAATTAAGTGTAACCCGCATTGATCTACAATATTCAATTACTGAACGCCTGGTAGAATTACAAAAATGACATGAATAAGCTTTGTGTATTTTATGTTTTTTTTTATTAGTTTAAGAATATAAAATATTTATACAATCGCAATTCATATACATCTGCGCATGCGTAACTCACCTCTCCGCTGCTGCGGTCGTGGTCCATGCACGGCTGCCCATCCTTCGGCGAAAAGATGGTGTACCTGAAACACACAGTTATTATGATGAATTCAACTATAACAAGATTGTCAAGGACAATGACCCAGCTTTACTTAATAGCTTTTCAAGCACTAGCAAACACGTTTTTGTTCATTGTTTTAATGAGACTTAACAGGTAA
>LQRL01185773.1:772-17245 GCA_001703475.1 Hydroides elegans
CGTTAATATGTTGTGTGTTATTGTTAAGATGTATATATCCGAAACGCGAGGTCGAGAAAAACAATTTTTTATCGAAACTCTATTGAAAAGAATATTCATATGTATTGTAGCCGAAAAAAATTCTCTCGCTGAGAAATACTTCTCTGTAAAATGGAACAACCACAAGACACTTGTTAAATCTAGTTGTAAATATATATCAATTAATAAGCCATAACAGTGCTATTCAAATAGTTTTTTTAACAATTATGTCGATGAAATCATTTTGCAAGTATAATAGAAGCATTTTGTGTTGTCGTGTTTTGTTTTGTAATGTCGATGTTTTCCTGTCTGTATGAATGTAAATGTACGTTATATATGAAAAAATACCAAAAATACAATAAAAACAAAAAAAAGATATATTACAAAAAAGAAACATTCCATAATTAGAAGAAAAGGAACACTGAAATACCATTTTTTTACATTTAACAATATGCATTTTGGTATGTTGTTTCTATTAACATCAATTCAATAACTGTTGTACTGCTTTAGTAAAAGTTAAGCTAGGTCTTTGGTTTCTTAAAAAAAATAATTAAAAAAATCGAAAAAAGAACCTTGCCCATAAGATTCATGACTCATGGTGCGTTCTGCGTGACTTTGCGTCTGCATCTGCGGTATTTTGATTGATATAAAACATAGTTATCCATGCGGAATTGATACCGCTGGGTTTACTATGTTTAATACTAATTTGAATTCCGCAGACTCAGACGCAAAGCGCCACTGAACGCACCATAATGTCATTATATATAGAATCGTACATGATAATATGTAAAGTAATATTGAGTAATTGGTAGTAATCTATCAAGAAGGATTGTCCACCAATTTTAGGTTAGAGTTTATTGGAAAATATGAGAATGTGATCATGTTTAATGTGCTTATTCCCCACTCATGCATGATACACATGCTCATGCATGACAGAATTAAGCTGATTTGGTATCATATTCTGATAAATCATTACTAATAATATAATTAACTGATTTGATCACAATATACTATTCAAAAATAGTTACAGCCATGACGATTATTTGTTTTGCTAGACGAAAAATCAAGAAGGCATTTCTCGGATAAAATTGACCAATAAAAGACTCCTTCTCATACCAATTAAAGATAATTACATTCTGTACGACATCGGTTGCCTAAAGAAGGACGGTTAAGCATAAGCATTTTCTTATATGACACACAACTGCTGAATAACCATCAAACAAAAAATAATAGTACGAATTCTGTAACATGTACATAAATACATATGAAGGGCTCCGTGCAACAATGTGTTAAGTCGACTAAACATGTTTCTCTAAAATGTATTGCAAATTGTCACGTGATTATAGATCCATGTTTAATACTTAAATAATGTTACGAAATCAATACGATCATAATAATATCATCGCTTGGCCATTTGCCAATCCTTGTATATATGACCAATTTAAAAACACTCGATGCCTCTTTTCTCAAAACGTCGATTTCAGACTTAACACATTGTTGCACGGAGCCCTTCATATATGTTTAACTGAGTCCGCTTCACATTCACCAGAATCCTGGACGGGCATCCCCCTCCCCCTGACGAAGGCGGGAGAGACAGGAATGGCTTAGAACAGTGGTGACAACATTGCAGACCTGTATTCAACGACTTAACAAGTTTCCAGTGATAAGTTCTAGCCGTTTCTTTTTGTGTCTACGAGGATAGAAGGTAGCTGGAGGGTTTATAAATCAGGAGCAAAAACTGCTGTATGGTTTTTAATTGACAAATCAAGCAATTGTTTATAACATATGAACACGTCATTATTGCAAAATAGAAAAAAAAATGACTATGAAAAGATAAAGTAATATTCAATATAGCAAACATAAATCACTTAATTTGATGTTACGTGCCATTTGATTTTATATGTAAAGAATGATGTATAAACAAAGTTTAATAATATTACTTGGTTACAAAGAATTCTTGAAAGTATTAAAGAGATTGACTTAACACGTTTTAAGTAAAAAATTACTGTATCAAACCACACTCTGAGGCTGTTACAAAATTTTGAACATGTTATCCCACATGATTTTTTGATATTTTATGGTATATGGATTATATCTCAAGTATTTAATTCCAAGGGTTATTCTAAAAGTCGAAGGAAATAATGGATACTTTTAGCATATTGCATAGCATCACATTTAAAATGTATAACTTATCATCTATATGGATATACGGATTACTCATTTTCTGCTTTCCGCTTTGCTGTATCGGAGAGAAACGTAAGACTAGTTAATATTTCTTAAACAACACTTATATAAACTAGGTCGAAATAGTTTTTAATTAAATAGATGTTAAAAAATAACTGTTTTGATTATTTAAACCTTATGCGTTCTTTTTGAGACCACGTTCACCCACCTCAAATATATCGCAAACACTAATTATATGCAATAAACTAAAGCGACATTTGTATGTTAAAACTAGAAGTAAGTTCCTTCCGGTTAGTATGTGCTATATTTTCGGATTTCAGTTTTTAGCTTTAAGTTGGACTCCATGGAGCCTCTTTAACTAGAATTTTTATCCCAGCAAGAAAGGTTTATTATTCGTATAAGAAGCACTAATGACCTTTGTTTCTTAAATTATAACCGAATTATAGATCCTACAATACTCCATAATTCTTTGTTTATATTTCATTTTCTATTTTTATAACATCTTCCGGTAGAATGTGAGTGGGATTGGGGGGGGGGGTGTAGGGGAAGGGGAAGGAATTTGGAGTAAGCTAGAACCACACAACACTACACGTGTTGTTAAATTCGATGCCTAATTTAACAGTGCAAGGTTCCAACACTATGTGAGCAAGATCATAGCCAAGAGGTTAAAATTCCCAAGATGAAACCTTGGTTTGTGCGACTCTATGAAATCAAATGAAATGAAAAATAGACGGCAGATACTTTTACCAATATGTTTACTCAATATTACTTTGACAATAACATTTCCGTCATCCAGACGAAAAATACATTGCAAAACTCTTTTCGCATTTTTGAAAAAAAAAGCAGAATTCTACTACAAAGTAACGCGTTACAACAAAATGATATTTCAATTCAATTAGGTTATTGCCTTACAATTAAATATCATCAAAGTGAATATTGTATATATGATCTGTTCATTTAGAATGAACTTTGCTCACTATTCAATATTTCATCTCGATTATGCATTCATGATAGGACCGTTGTGTGTACATGCATCTGTAATATATTATACGTCAGGCTCATGCAGTATGATTAAATGAAGACCGACGTGACATATGAAACCAAAAAAGTAGCCAGATGTATTTGAGTTGCTGTTCATAAACAGTATCATAGAGTGGCTGTGTGAATCAAAATTCGAAAGACTTTTATAGAGAAATTGTCTCAAACACACAACTTTGCTCACCAAACAGGCAGCCTGGCTACCATAACATGTAATCTACATGTTTGTAATTGGATTATTTTCATAAATTAAGGAAGTATATGTCATCCAAGCCACCCTGACGACTAGTCCATACATCCAGTGTAAATGCTGTGACAGTTTGTTTCATGTGACATTCTTCGCATTTCAAATGCATTTCATTAAATATGCACACTTTCCAACATCTCCAAATAGATTCTATAGATTCTACATGTATTGAGTCAGTGGGGGTTTTACCATGCGAATTCTCCATTATAAATAGTTTGAGTTAGAGCACTGTCAAATGCACTAGGGCAAATGCAACTTTTGTCCTGTTTACAATAATGATCATTAGTGATTCCCATTTGTCTCTGATTGTCTAATTGAAGTCATAAGGCCTTGCCAACCCCCGTAAATGCATAATGAAAATGCAATGTAAAAGTACAGTCATGGAAATAGTGTGCGCATCATCAAAATATGAGTTGGTACGCTGAGTTGATGAGTCCTTTGATAGGAAATCCTAAAACTGTTCCAGGGGTGAAGTATGATTAATGTGTGCGTCACTAAGGACATACATGTATATACATTAATTAAAGAGAAGTTTTTTGTCATTTAATTAATTTTCTTTGCTTTTTGACTATTTGATTATAACAACATACCTTACTATTATCTATTATCTGACCTATTGCTATAGGTTTCCATCTCCCATTGATGACCCCTTGTTTTTGCTTTCAACCTTTCATGGATGAGCCCTTCTTCAAAATAATCATTACAGTTGGAGCCACTTGTAGTTTTTCCTTTCTTATGGATGACTGCATCTTTCTTTCCATTATAACATCTCTAATGAATGACTCCTTCAATTAATTCACCACATCTAATAATTTTTTATCTCCTATTTTTTAGTTTCAGTCTTCAATGGATTACCCTTGGTTTAAAGTGCCCATATCTCATATATAACCACTGGTTTTTAGTTTCAATCCCTATTGGATGACACTTGTTTCAAGGTGTCCATATCTAATTGATAACCCCTTTTTGAAGTTTCCATATCTTATGGATAACCCCTTGTGAGAACTTTTGCATCTCTTATTGATGGTCCCTTGTTTGTTATTTTATATCTCTCGTGGATTACTTTTTTTCGTAGCCTGTTTTAGTTAACTATTTGTTTCTGTATCCTCTCATAGTTTTCATTTTCTGAATCGAACTGTATCCCTCATGGATAATCCCTTAATTTACATCTCGAATAGATGACCCCTTGTTTTAAGTATCTTTATCTCATACATGTAGATGATCACTTTTTAAGTGTCAATCTTACATGACCTCTTTAAGTTTTCCATCTCATATGGGTGACCCCTTGTTGTTAAGTTTCAATTTCTCATGGATGACTCCTTATTTTAAAGTGCCCATATTCCATATGGATGACATGACCCCTAGATATATATTTTCAAAGGATGACCACCTGTTTGCAGTGTCCCATCGTTTATGGATGACCTTTTTGTAGTTTTAATCTCTCATGGGTGACCCCTTGTTTTAAAGTATCCATATCCCATACATGACCCCTCTTTGTATATTGTTCCAACTCTAACTTTTATATGACCCCCTTTTCAACGAATTTTGGACACTTCGGCCCCTACCACTTCGGCCCCTACCATTTCGGCCCCGATTGGACACTTCGACCCTTTTTGGAAAAGACACTTCGGCCCCTCGTCAAGACACTTCGGCCCCTCATGAAAAGACACTTCGGCCCCTAGCAAAAAACACTTCGGCCCCTAGCAAAAGACAATTCGGCCCCTGAATTTTGATACCTACCACTTCGGCCCCTTTGTATAATATGCATAAAATAACAGTATCTTAACTAGTTTTATATCGTAAAATGATCAGTTTGATTAATTACCCGCTATTTACGCCCCAAATTACCATATTGAGACCCATTTTCTTTCAATTTGAAGAACTTAAGTAAACGAGTAAAATATGTTTCCTACATTTCCTTCAAAATGAGAATAAATGTACCTTGTTATGATATATTAAGACGAATACATGAATCTTTCAACATTTTCATAACACAATGGTCAATTTTACCTTAAAAAATTAAATTGTCTGAATATTTGCTAAATCTTATCTTTGATCAAAACCTAATTTGTGATATGGATTTAAATATATTGTGAAAATAACATGATCATAAACTTAATAATTATATATTCATGGGCAGAAAAAAATCACAAGTTCATAATCGAATGCACTCGTTTTTACAACTTTTAAATTTCGCGTTATAATTTGTTTAGGAAATATTAACAATTTCGATAGTTTGAAGAACATTTTACCAAGGGGCCGAAGTGGTACCTCCCCAAAAAATAGGGGCCGAAGTGTCTTTTGCCTGGGGCCGAAGTGTCTTTTGCTAGGGGCCGAAGTGTCTTTTGATGAGGGGCCGAAGTGTCTTGACGAGGGGCCGAAGTGTCTTGACGAGGGGCCGAAGTGTCTTTTCCAAAAGGGGCCGAAGGGGCCGAAATGGTAGGGGCCGAAGTGGTAGGGGCCGAAGTGTCCAATCCCCCTTTTGAACTGCATCTAATGACGGAGTGTGACACAAAGGGGCCCTCCCCATGAGCATGTCCTGATGTTTACTTCCCGCCTTGTCTGTCTCTGCTCATTATATACGACCCGCTTAATGCACACGATATTGTTTCGCGCTGCCGTGAATGGAATCCACATTATAAAAGCAGTTAGGACACGAGCTCAAATATAGCGCATGGAAATCATCGTATTAATAAAACACAATTTGTGGATGACTTTTATGGGAAAAGTTGCATTTGTCTCGATGTGTCTATTGTGACAAAAGGTCCCATTTTTCTTGCATTTATTTGATGTTGCTAAACATTTTAACAAATTGCTGTATGGGCTTATATTTGGCAAACATTGTATATAGGATATAATAAGGAGATAAATTCAATTATGCTTGGAACTTGGTAATTGGCTAAAACAATCATTAGGACGGAGCAAATGCAATTTAAGTCAACATTATTCTTGAAAATGAACATTTTAACATTACTACTCATTGTGCTATTACTTTAGAATTGAAGTTTCATTATGCTGATTACTGTTTTATTCAATTTATGACTCTCGCCAATTAAAGTTACATAGTAAGTTAATCGGTATTAATACTGTATCCAGATATTATCTACATTAAAACGCAGTCCATTAAGCATAAACGCAAATGTTTAAAACGCCTTTTGGTAACCTGAAATTATGCTCTGAAATAGAATGAACAAACATCCGCTTTCGTTCCAATAAATGTTCATTGTAATTGAACAGAGAGTACATTAAGCCCATTTTAACAAGAACACTCTTTTATCATTTTGTAAATTATTAATGAGAACCGGTTTTATTGTTGTCATATAAATGCATCTACTGTAGAAGAAATCAAAAATCAAAACTATCATCAAAGCCTATTTTTATTAGAATGCAACACAAAATACTTCAAAGCTTTCAGACCCTTTATATTTCGTACATATTCTTGAACTATTGATATTTTTTCCTGTAGGCATTTAAAATGAATGCGAATGGTAATAATTCTTATAAGTTATGCTATTATTTTAAACGCTAATTCAAACACACATTACGCTCAAAACAATGAAGAACAATGATTATACAACGTTTACAAACCAGAAGATACAAACATATCCATCTTAAAAGCGTCGTTGTATGTTGTGGTTTTTTTACTTTACTTATATATATATTTGATAACTGTGTCATGGTAACGGCCTTGCAGCCATCGGAGATCTTTCAGCATCCTTTGCATATTTTATGTGTATTTGGATCCCCCATAAGTGACGACCCAGGGGCACTATTAATAAAACAGGTTTGATTTATTCGCAGACCTTTGGAAAATAGTTCCATGCAAAAAGTCCACTCATATACTAAATGTAAAACCAATGCAAAAATTCATCAATGATCGGCATCTTAAAAACATAGAACTCGCAGTTATTATGAAATTATGCAATGTATATAGTGCTAAAGAAGCTACACCAAACAATTTAGTCTATAACAGTCCAGAACAAAGCCTGTATCTTACTTGCATGTAACGTTCCCCTAGCCACATCCCCACCCCTCTCATCCCCATTTATACCACACCACTCACAACCTCCCCAACCCCAACCACCCCCCCCCTAAAAAAAGATGAACAATATGTAAAAAAAAGGAAACAGAGAAGGTACCAGACAAAGGAGCGATCTGATCAATAATAATCTAATAATTAACTTATTTTCTGCAAGCCCCGAAAACCTGGTACTTTGTATGTTTCTGTAAATTGTTTCGATTTACTGTAAAAAACATAGCTATCCGGCATTTTGCTTGGACTGCATCTCACATAATGTAAAAAAAAACCTGCACAGTCATTGAAACTGGGATTCATGCAAGAGTGCATATTTTAAACAAACTATTGATATTACTGAAACCAAATTATCAGATACATGTATTACCATATAGATGTATTACCTTTGTAATGCAAAAATGCTCTAATGGTGTCTGGTTATCGTTGTTGGTGATCACATAAGTTATGCACACAATTGCTTTCTTTATGTCTCATATATTTCAATAATGAGTTATCAATAATTATCGCATCTTTATATTTTGGGATATGGTTTTTAGTAGCTCGAGGATCACATTAATTTAAGACAATTATTGCTTCATCATCCCGAACAAAACTCTGTTCTTACTTCGAACGTGTGATGATGCATCGGTGGCTGTCTTTATTTTTTCTTCAAATTTCTTGATTACTCGGAAACTCAGGTACCGGGGAAAAACCTAACCTTTATCTGAATTATGACCTTAATATCTTAATCTCGTAATATGTTATATCTAAATCAAAGCTGCATCCTTTTAAACACACACCCCCTTCATATAAACCCGCCAAAGCGCCATATCGGCTGTCTTGCCAAATGCAAATTGATGTCGACGTCTTGTCTCATCCGCCAGTTATCGTTACCGCTTATGAGTCGTTGCTCGGATGAACCCAAGATTTGAAGATTCAGGATTCAATATGGGAGTATACACACTTTGACGGACGGTGTCTGTCTAGCATTGTGGTTGGTAGGGCATATATTTATAGAAACATAACGGTTAATTGTATATAAGCATAAAGATAGAGGATGTAGGGGATCAAAGGAGGATGTTTATATAGTTATGGTGCATGTTCTATGTTAGGAATCGTGGATCGGGTGAACAGGAAAAATATGAATTAATTTAAAAACTTTTAATAATATCAAACATCCATATAAAAGATATCACTCTCATGTTCATCACCGGAAATTTTCTTTATTTTAAGAATATCTTTCCGAATGACTAGTGCCCCGGCTCGACTGCATCCAAGCAAATGGATGCAGCCTTTTATGGGTTATAATAACTGTTACATGGTGTCGAAGAAGTGGTTTTTGCTCAAATGTAACCGTGCCAAAGTAATTATATGAACTCCTCTTAATTAAATATTCAAAACAGCACTTAATGGTAACTTAGCATTGATACCCATGGATGTTACAGTGTCAATTTCCTACATTTTTTTTCAATTTCAAAAGCTTACTTTTATGCCATTAAATATTTTCATCAAAATGAAGGAATTAATTGATTTGTCTAATTCCAAGAGACTTAAATCAGGTTTCACCATGGCAAATTAGAAATGAATCATAGAGAAAATAATTAATATGCACTTCGGAGACATGTTATTTTCAAACATGAAACCGCTAACATTTTAGTCAGGAAATATTTGGATCAGGCGGCTGTTAATTTATCTTATGAGCGGATTGCTTTATATGCGATGGATGACGCCAAGACATTTTCATTTTTTTATAAAAAATGAAAGTATTTTCTAACGTTTGCACTACCTATTTGATCATAGTCTATGCTTTGTCTTGCTTGCTCGGAACGATACGTTCTATAACAATTAACTCAACGTACCAATTAATCAATCACGGCCAATCAAATAACCGCAACTGTGACATCGTTTGATTTTAGAATAATAGATAGCAATAAATAGAGTATCTCAATTAATAAATTGAATATTCCATTATATTGGCACACTCCCTTTTTGATTCCATTTGCCTTTTTTTTTTGTATTCCATTTTCCATATTTTTTGTATTCCATTTGTTTTACAGACGTGGAGGTATGCGACGCAGAAACGTTCAACGTGAGTTGCGGACACAACGAGGTGCTGCTGCTGACCACTGCCCGCTACGGACGCATGCAACTCTCACGTTGTAAGTGGTTTTTGAATGTTATCTTATCAAAGGCCAATTTACATATTGGTGTTATATACTAAATCGATTTTTGTTCTCATTATATCCCAATCGAAATGCATTAAGTAAGAAGCATGGTGTGTTCAGATTGGCATCGTCACGTTTATCAGGTTAGTTATATAACAACATTTATTAGTGACTCGAAACAAATCTAAAAATAATAACAAAACACACAAGTATCTCTTTCAAGAAAAATATTATAGCAAAGGTATAGTTTCTCAATAACTGTCACATGTGTATGAATAATTTTGATACAGGTACTCCCACGAGTCTCGGCTTTGTCGGCTGTTATGCCGATGTGCTGAGTTACATGGACAGCAGGTGCTCTGGTCGCCAAGAGTGCGAGTTCCGTATCCATGACACTGAGCTCAGAAACGTCCCATCCACGTGTCCTCCGGATGTCGGTCGGTATCTCGAGGCAGAATATCGTTGTGTCAAAGGTATGTCATTTCTGCACCGATATATTATTGTCTAAATTAGGCTTTGAATAAAACACATGATTAATCAAATTAGGTCAGAGTTATTGGATAACGTTAAATCCATCCATATATCCATCTTATTCCAGTTTGGATCCCCGTTCCGCTCGTAGTGTAGTGTTGAACAACGATCTGATCAGAATGTGTGATTTATCTTAATAAAACTGCCTAAATATCATGGATCAATCTTTTTATTTTTAATACATCTTTAAATTTTAATGCCTATATCAAAAAAAGAAGCGCACGCGCTACCTGTGTATATCAAATTCCATAACCACTTTTTTTTATATTTTACAGTGGCAAGTGGTGATGCATCGGAATGCATGTTACGAAAACACATCGCTCTGACGGACACTACGCATGGTGTTTTGGCAAGCGTCACCACTCAGAGATTTGGATTCGGCGGTCGTCAATGTCCCTGGAAAATTACGGTGCCAGAGGGTCAAACGTTAGAGGTAATCACATAGGCTTTGATCATATAGGCTATGTTATATGTACTTTTTATATATTCTTTACAGGCTTTATGTTTTTTTTTCGGCTGTCAATTTAACAGTCTGATGCTACTCCCTTCACTAATATCTTAATGTTATTGGAATTTAAAGTACTAGGATGATGTTGTGTAAGCTAGCTAACTTTTAAGTAAAATGTTCCAAAATGAAAGGTTCAACATGTAAAAAGGCTGATTAAAAATGAAAACGATGACAGAGTATTTTCTCGTGTAAATCTAGCCTACCTACCATTTGTTAGATTGGGCTTGTTTAAAATCAAGTTAAAAACGTAAATGTATAATAAAATATAAGCAAACAATGATTGTTTTATGGAAAATATCTTAAATGTATCCTTTCTGTTTTCAAGGTAACACTACATAACTTCGCTGAGGTGAATAAAAACTTAAACTCAGAGCACAATCCGTGTCAAGAAATCGCTGTGATTCACGAACATGGACAGGTGAATACTTTAAATTTATCTATCATTCATCTATTTCACATCAAAATAGATCATACACACTCGAGTTAACGGATACCCAATTGAGCGCCTCTGGGGCGTTATCTCGAATGGAGCTAGGGTCGTTTAAATACATGCGAGTAAACGCACCAACCTTTACCCATACATGTTTATATCGGTACATTTCGATAACCTAATGTAACGTATACATATGGTCATATTTGGTATAAAACGTTATCATTGTCAAATCAACTATCGAAAAAACTAAGGTAGAATCTAATTTCGTTCTCATAAGACTTTCATATAATCAAAAGAAACATATTTTAATTTTCTAATAGGTGCAAGAATCAGTATTTCGATGTCTTGATACTGCAAGGGAGCAAGAAGTATACAGATCGGTCACGAATTCGGTGACCATCGAAATAAAACAATGGGATTCTCAACAGAACTCAGACACATTCCTCTTAGAATATAATGGTAAATTTTGTTATTTTGTCATGTAGGATTATATCACCCTTGAGCTTAATCTAAGTCATTGGTATATTCCATATTTCATTTTCTAAACACCCTTCGTTATTAAATTCGGAATAACCAAGATAAGTTTATCAATATATGGAACAATAAGATTTGGGCCTTTTAGATTCCGTCTCAAATTTTAAAATCACATCAATAATATCTTGAAATTTATTCAACGAATTCGTTCACCTGCTCCAAAAAATAAATAAATAAAACGCTCAAAACATACATTTAGCGCTTCAAACTTGAAGCCATATTTGTATAAAACATAGTAGTTAATCCCTTCTGTTCGCTCAGAATGTGCTTTTATTTCGGGTGAACACTGCTTATTTCTTGAAATAGGCAAACATTAAAATCAATGCATAATTATAAATTTCCTCGTATATGAAACTCAAATGCATGAAAAACATATATTTATATTTAAACGAAAACGCCCTATCCATATCTCTTCATTGTTTAGCAATTGGTTGCGCCGACCCACCCATTCGCCCGAACACGTGGGCTCGACGTGATGACGACAAACTGATCGTCAGCTGCAACGCCACTGGCCACCGCTGGTACCTTGTGTGTAGCGAGAACGAGTGGATAGGAACCGTGGAAAACTGTGATGAAATGGGTATGGGTTTTGGCTTTAATTCATTGATATCTAAATAGTCGAATGATTGAGTTGTATTAAGTCATATACTATTTTTCATTCTCGTGTGCTTAATTGTGTTATTTTTTTTGAACATGAGTAATGCATTAATATTGATGAGCAATTATTATCTGCTATCTTTTTCGTCTACGAAAACGGAGAAGGTTATATTTTTGGTCCGTTTTTGTCCATGTGTCAGTTACGAAACTTTATGGGTGGACACTTTTTGGGCGGATATTTTTTGGTTGGAAACTTTTTGTCCCATGTTGTCATTTATGGAAACTTTTTGGCGGAATCTTTTTTGGCGGAAACCTTTTAGGAGGATACCCATTTAAACATAAAGTCAACAACCATGGAATTAAGGAAATAAAGAACGTCCCCATATAATTCTTAAAAGAGATTCCTTATACGATTTGGGTTAAGTCTAATGATTTAGACTTGAATTTGGTTGCTCGAAAATATTTGTAAACGTATTACCTTAATCCTTTTAGTTCAAATATTCCGGAAAATTCATATGTTTTTGTTAGTGGTCCTCTGTGGCGCAATGGATAGAGGTGGCAACTTTTGTTCTAGCATACAAGGAGTCTCGACAGGCCAAACAAGCGGGTTCGGGAACGTATCCACCCACAAGACTTGTGGGTGGATTCGATCCCGAACCGTTTTTTTTTCACCTGTTTTTTTTTATGTTGATTTGAATCATGAATTATAACATGATGGAACTATTTTTTCCTCTATTTTCTTTGAAGCGCGAGCATTGAATTAATAGTCATTAAAGAACGATACACAGTATTCAATATGCAAATGAGGAGAGGCTAATAAGCGTGACTCATTTTGAGCGAATACTGCAGTACAGTTCCCGCATATTTTCTCCACACAAGTATTCAAACAAAATGTCATAAAAAGTTATAATCATGACTAATTGTTCGGAATTTTTTATACAGTTGGAATCTTAATGTATTTAGGCACTACTTTCATTTGTTATAATAGCGATAAAACACTCCTGTTCGTTTGTATAGCTGATTTAGAGCTTAGAAGAAACTATTACAAAACTCACGCCTTCGGCATTCGTTTTGTAATAGTTTCTTCTTCGCTCTAAATCAGCTATACAAACTCACAGTCGTGTTTTATCCCTATATTAAAGAGAGGGTCTCACTAATTCCTTTACTTTCATGCTTTCTCTTATTCTCAGCTATTCTCAGTTCGTATTCAAAAAGCTAAGAGTAAAGCAGCATCGTATAAGGTCCTTTTGATGTGTTGTTGTTTAGAATAAGTGTATGAATGAAATAAAGGGTAGAATTCTATGGTAATAAGGATAAGAGATTATTATATGTTACTTTAAGAGAACTCGCCCGGAATAAAATTAGTTTATATACCACTATGGTCTATGGTATTATTTTCCTTTTCTATGGTTTAAAACCGTTGTTTTAAATAAAAAGCACGGGGGCACATATTTTCAGATGATCTATGCTACTTTGATATGCCGATGTAATCTATATATTATTTATATATTTCATTTCAGAGTTATATGATAATCATCCAGGCAATGATAGTGATGACTACTTTCCTATAGGTGAGTGTTTCTATTTTTTTTCCTGTCTCCCCAACGGAAACAAAATCGAAATCACTTTTAACCATTGCTGCTGAAATAAATCAAAATACCCCGAAATCAAAAACTTGTTTTATTGATTCAATTTATCAGTCAGGATCTCTTGTGTGAATTTGTTGATTTTTTTCCTTTATATATTTACTACATATAACTGGTCAAGGCCAATACAATGAATAACGACTGTTAGATTACAATGTCATTTATTATAAAATTGGTCTAGGTATATTGATTGTGGTTGCAATTGGTGTCGCCCTGGGCGTATTTCTAGGAGGCTTGCTGCTGACACTCGTGCACTTACATATGAAGAGGTAGGGAACTATATTAAATTGTAATGAAGGGTGCTTCATGTCTAATGTATTTACTAAAAATCATGTAAAATACAAATGTACTTTCGTTGAATTTTTCAATAACCAAGTTATCACAAACTGATCGAATAAAAATAATAATCGCCAATAACTTATTCAATCACCATACACCGAGAACCAAGCATTGGATAAAACCATCTCATATAATTATCTTCGATAAGGAATAAATGCCATACGCCACGATATTCACTTAATATAAACCAAGAAACATATGCATCTTTATATCATGCCTTCCTGTTTCAGTAGACGCGCGGAGAGATTACGGCGCATGCAATACATGAGTGCAGCAACGGGCGAAGAAATAGTTCCGGTCCCCAATACTGGTCCTGTTGACGTCATCGCCGATTGTGCGCAGTGCACTTTGGAACGGGTCAAGGACGAAAAGATCCCACTTCCGTTTTCCGAAGGTCATGTGCAACAAGATGGCGGAGGGGGGATCAAGTCATATGATGGGGTCAAGGAATATACTGTTTATATGGGGAAACCAATGACAGCCAAGCAATTTGTAGCCGGGACACAATCAAGGCAAAACTGTCCTGCATCTTTCCGTCCACATTTTTATGAACAACCGAAGGTTATTCAATAGTCGGTGTTCGATTGTGTATTTCGTATGTCGAAAAGGTTGTGTATATTAGATGTGTTGTATTCGAGAAACAGTGCCTGGAATAAAATGTTCAAAAATCGTAGACAGTATTTTATTAGTTTTTAATTTTTATTTTCAGTGATATTACACGACTATTAATCAAAAGTGAAGTTCACCCGGTATATCAACTTGTAACTGTCATATTCCCATATCCATAACACCGGACGAAAACTGAAAAAGTTACTCCGAACTTTGAAGCATCGATTGATTTTAACTTCAATTAATATGTGGATGACGATATTAAAAGAAAAACGTAAACTATTACTTTCCCATCATAAACGTATTAATATAGGTTGGCACGAAATGTCAAAGCGGGAATGCAAATATTTGAACCAACTAAACACTATTGGTATTAAAACATATAAAACATTGCAGATGATTATAATTAAAGTTAAAATTTTCCCATTTGGTACGAGCTCATTTGGCTGCACGTTTTCAAAAAAAACGGTCGCTGGGTGGATAAGTGCCTCGATGTAAAGATCATGGGCGGATATCAATGGTGGCGAGGGGGGGGGGGCTGTGTATGACGCTATATCTGTGCAAAAAATAAAATCACACACGTGCGGTGTAAGATCGTTTAACGAGGGTATGACCCACGTTATACGTACGTAGAATTAATATTAATTTTACGTACGTAATTTGACGAGGTTCTAACGATCGTTTGACGATCGCATTACCCACGTTAGACGTACGTAAAGTTAGTGTTATGAATTTACGTACGTAATTTTACGCGGTATAGATTTTCGACCACGTGTTTAGAGGTAGAATGGGCATTCGGTTGATGAAATATGTTTTATATCATGGTTTGATAGTAATTTTGTTTAGTGTTTTCTTTTATATCTTCTCAATCAAGTTTATGATATCTATAATTCTGTTGTTGTGTTTCTAAGCATCGCTACAAATGTATATTTGTTTGAGTTGCAAACGGGTTTCATCTGTTGCAAATGTTGACAAATATGATTTGGGGTTTCGTCTGCCACGTAGAATACGCAAGTTTGAGTATATAAGTAAATAATGAGTCCATTATCTGGTCAGGGGTTTCCCGCTTAAACAACATGTCTGGTAGCCTATAAGCAATAGATAAGTCGCTGTAATATATTCTTGTCCATTTAATAATAAATTAATAATAAGTATTACTAATAGAACGGGATAATCTTTATGGGAATTGTTATGGATCTTACTCGTTTTATTTTCAAGGATTGTTGTTTAGGATATAGCAGGTAACTTGATTCTTATTTAAATCGAGTGACTTATTTTATTTTATACTTTTAAATAAACATAATATTTATTTTCAAAAAATTAAAAGTAATTCTTCTAATTGTTGAAAATTATGTAGAAGGGCGGAAGGAAGATTCTAAAGTTCTCTTTTAAAAACCCCCCTCCCCCATACAGAAACAAGACTTTTCTTGTAAATTAATTTATATAAACGACATTTCATCACAAGATTCCTAGTTCTACAACCTCGCAAAGCTATATAGACCCTGTACGTAAATTTGTTAAGAATTCGTACGAAAATCTAACCTCGTGTTCGTAAAACTAATTTTTGCACAGATATAGCGTCATAGCTGTGTTAAGTGGGAGGGGGGGGGGG
>LQRL01185787.1:0-12867 GCA_001703475.1 Hydroides elegans
ATGAAGGACTTGAGCTAGAGCTTTCAAATTTTATATACGTATATACCGAGGTCTGAAGTCGTGCCTCGTTATAGTTTCATCTCGATCGGTTGAAAATTGTTGATTCTGAAGCACTTTTAAAATTGTCCATTTTAAACTTTTTTCAGATGTTAAGTACTTTGTGCACGCGAGTTGGGTATGAAGGACTTGAGCTAGAGCTTTCAAATTTTATATACGTATAAACCGAGGTCTGAAGTCGTGCCTCGTCCAAGTTTTATCTCGATAGGTTATAAATTGTCGATTCTGGAGCACTTTACAAATGGTCGATTTTAAACTTTTTTCAGATGTTAAGTACTTTGTGCACGCGAGTTGGGTATGAAGGACTTGAGCTAGAGCTTTCAAATTTTATATACGTATATACCGAGGTCTGAAGTCGTGCCTCGTCATAGTTTCATCTCGATCGGTTGAAAATTGTTGATTCTGGAGCACTTTACAAATGGTCGATTTTAAACTTTTTTCAGATGTTAAGTACTTTGTGCACGCGAGTTGGGTATGAAGGACTTGAGCTAGAGCTTTCAAATTTGAATTTTTTATACGCATACATCTAGGTCTACAGTCGTGCCTCGTTTAGGTTTCATCTCTATCGGGTTGAAATGCTTAATTCTAGAGCATTTTTAAATGGTCGATATTTAACTTTTCTTTTCGATTTTCAGGTACTTCTTCTTTCGTTTCGTTTCAACTTTCGTTTCGTTCGTTGCAAGAAGTTTCAATCAACAATGT
Organism: Hydroides elegans; assembly: GCA_001703475.1. Lineage (NCBI taxonomy): Eukaryota > Metazoa > Annelida > Polychaeta > Sabellida > Serpulidae > Hydroides > Hydroides elegans. The sequence continues at coordinate 760 of LQRL01185787.1, forward strand.
AGTATCTTCATATACCAAGCATATTAAAGGTAATTACTTTATCAGTTACTATACATTTTACTTCAAAGTTCGTAGAAACCTTGTTTAAGGCCAAAGTAAAATAGCTTCAAATAACATATTTTCATTTGCTTCCCTAACAATAAAGTTTACGTTATGAGAGCTAACGGGCTAATTTCTGTTCGAATATATATCTTTCTATAGATGCTCGTTTCCTTCAAACGCTTTAATTAATCTAATAAACATTTTGTTTTGTGTAAACTAAAACATATCTGGTTATTTTTACAGGTTGTAAGAGCGGTCTCTCGTTAGTTGCTGTAGAAAACGACCCATCTCGCCATCATCCAATGCCACAGTTCCTCCATTCACCACTGTAGTAGCTTCGATGTCTCACAATAGCAATCACTGAAAAAAATCTTCATTACAAGGTAACACCAATTTTACATTTGTTGTTCTTTGTTTATCTTTGCACTATTAAGGAGGCATTTGTTTTTTTATTGCAATCACCAAGGGAATATCACAAACCATAAATCATATCTTTGGCTGGTCCTTATGCAAAAAATATAGACGATACGCGTTTTTTTTAAATATTAATCGTTGCAAAACGTTTTAATGATTATTCACTCTTGTTTGAGTGATAGGAACTCTAATGCCTCCTGCTATGTATTGATACAATGAACATTTTTTTTATCTTAAGAGTATATATATATTGTTCAAAATAGAGTGTTTATCGAAACATTATATTTTGAAATAAATATTGACGAGCGATGTATGACATTAGTTTATAGACATCCCAGCCTTCTTTACAGTGCGAAATACTTAAAACAATATAAAACACATCAATAATAACTTTGATTATTAGAGTAAATCTAAGGCACTGATTCAAATCACTATTAGTCTTGGTTAATTCTTTAATATTAAGTGTCCAACCTCTTTTGACAATTTGAGCAATCCACTTAACCGAGATAACTCATTTTTGTGCTCATAGAAAATATTTATGTATGGTCTTACATCGCTATTTGTCAGATGTGAATTAGTTTCATATCATTTTCGGTCTTTGGAAATGATATTCTATCTATTTTACTCAGGCTTTTGGTACGTAGAGCCTTTTTCACATTCTATGGTGGAAACATTCCTTTTATTGAAATTGATATTTTTTACGAAATAATATATTGGATGAAAAGGTTAAGAAAGTTTTATATAGATTATGTTTACCACCGTAGAAATTTTATCATTTTTTAAAAAATTAAAACTATTTGCAAGTCCGTAATCATACTATTCTGCATAAGTCAATTTCCCAGCCTCGTTTCAATTTGTAAGTTTGAAAAGGACTTGCAAAGAGTAAACACAGTGTTTTTTATAATACTACCGCGCATATAAATCATAAGCACGGTAATATTTTACTAACCCTCAACTTGTTCATGTTTGTAGAAACTTATATATCTATGTATATATCTATATATGCATATATACATAAATATAAATGTAGCTGGAATACTCAACGGTTCGACACAATTATTTTTATAATTTCAGTAAGTCGTATGAGAATTATTTGTGCTGTGTAAATATGCTTTGCAAATATGTGATCTGAAAATATGTGATCTGAAAGTTTGTATTTAAAAAAAATAAGAATGAAAACAAAGAAAAAGTAAAGTGAATTTGGTTATTTTTTACCATCGCTTGTGTCGAGCCTTGACAATACACCAATGTGTACCAAAAGGGGTGAATCTAAGGCACTAAATCAAATCACTCTTAGTCTTGATTAATTATTCAACATTAAATTCCAACCTCTTTGGACAATTTAAACAATCAATCTAACATAATCTGCAAAAATCATCTATTACCTGACGTTCCACTTATATTGATGCGGACCTATTTGATAATATGATACCCTTCAAAATAAAGTTATTAATTTGACTGTCAGATTGTTATAGTTGATTTTGCATCATTGTTTAAGTAAGTTCATGCAAGGTCTATGGGCGATAAATAATTGAAGGGACAAAAGTATTTGAAAAACTTTATCACTAGATGGAAGGCCCATCTGACATTGATACCAGATAGATCACATTAGGTATAATTTTAAAATGTGGGATTGCATATTGATTTATTTTGAAAAAAAAAAACAATGAAATTAACATTATCATTGCCTTTACGGTTCATCCCTTTTTATATTATTATTTTACTATAGTCCCAGTCTGTGCAAATTTCATTTGCTCTTTGTTTGTCTTTGTGTCTGTCATGCTTTTTGCAGTTTGATTGTCGTTTGAAATGTTTCACAATTTATATGGAAACAAATGCGAAATCATTCATTAAAGATATAAAGCATATATGAGTATAAATATCACAGATCCATGAACCCCGATCGGCTCATGGTATTTTCAAAATGATGGGTTTTGCTCAGTTGACTTCAGCTGCTAACCTTTACAATATGGTTTCCAACGCTGACAAAAGTTAAAGACTAGACGGTAACTGTATGCCTATGTAAATAACCTGTCATGTAATTAACCTGCTTATTGAGCCACTTCCTTGTCTCTGTTTACAAGATTGGTTTATACCTTCTTCCTTTAAATCACTCAACTTTTCTCATCATTAAGGTATCGATCGTTTAAACCTGAATGAGTTAAAGTGATTATTAATCGAGGCCTTTCATACCTTCTTTTTTCATCCAATGAGTTTGGATGTAGTTGTTACATATATTAACTGTAATTGTCCATGTTCATTATGATAGTATTTCTTCGTGGTATGCGTACTCTTGTGCGTTGCGTTAGACATTATGAATGTATATTGTGTTGTGGAATACTTTAGTACGCCACGTTAGACAGTCCTCTGGTCTGTTGTTTATAATTCGAGATGAGACAAGGTGTTTTATCATTTTTAGATAATGATTCTAATAACGGATAATTTTTTCAAACCTCATTTGTGACTATTGTCCCATATGTTTTCTAATATACTGTTCTAGTTTATACCAAATACAAAATATATTCTTGTCTCATCTGCACTGTTGTTATGTATTATGCTTTACTAACCCAAGAACTCTTACGACTGCAGTAAATCAAAGTTCATAGAAGAAAAAAAAACATTATTCGTTGGCATAAAACGTACTTGTGCATTTATTTAATCAATAGTCTCGAATACATTATTTTGCAATGAATAAATTGTGTTTTTAAAATATATGTGAATTAAAACTTGGCTTTTATAAACTTAGATGGTTTACAGCAGTCATATTTCATAATATATCAGGGATGTTTCGCCAGGAAACTATTATTACCTCGTTGCAGTATTTAAAATACCTAATTATTCGCCAAGTGAGGTGGCTATATAAAACTGTACTTTAATACATTGTGTTAAGAAATTGATTGGTCTCTAAATTTCCTGGTTTAATATATCCCTGTTATATTCCAAGCGTAAAAAGTATCTAATATTATTTTTGACAAATTCTGAGTTTAAGATAAGGTACTTCCTATCTTTTTTTGGTTTAATATGCTAAAAAAGATTGGTATATGGTTCGTACTTTCTGAAACTTTCAGTTTAACTGAAACACGTTTAATGTGAATACAATCCACCTGAAGCACACAGGGGTCAAAATCAAAAGTCACAAAACGCCTTACCACTTCATAGTTTATTGAAGTCTGTTGATTTTATCAAATAGTAACTGTGGTAATGATGCATAAGAAACAAGATTTATAAATCAAATTCTTATATAGTCTGAGTCTTTACTATAAAATGTTTTTATTGTTTTTTTTACAATAAATCCCCACGTGCCAAGAAAACGGTATAAATCATGAAAGCCATTGCAGATTTTTCGTGATCGGGCGATCGCATGCTGAAACATGGCAAAGCCTTTTTTAAAATTTCATATCAGAGTTTTCACATGTTGGAATCCTTGTTATGAAAATGATTCTAGAAATTTTATTGAATGAAATCACGAATATCCATAATTGTCGCCTAAAAGCTTTGATGGTTACTTCGAAACACCGCTTGCTCGATCGGATTATTATAAGTATTTTTCAATGTCCGAAGCATAAGACAGTCCATGGGGTTAGATGGTTTCATTAGAAAATGAATGAATTATCTAAAAACGCAAAATAAATGTTCTTTTGAGAATCGTTTGCAAACCCACCAGCCGGTTTGTCAAAATAAATCCGATCTCAATTACCGAAATTATCCATCCAGTACTTCGTATTCTTTTGTGATTCATTCCGTTAATTGAACCAAAAAGTTAAACTTTGAAAATAATAATAAAGCAATGAAAATATGATTTTATATATAATAATTTAATTAACTTCATAGCGATTTTTGAGACATTCAATGATCAAAGAATCAGGTGGTTTATATCAATTGTGTAGTGGTATGGCTTTTTGTGACTTTTGATTGTGACCCCTGTGTGCTTTAAGTGACTATTTGATGCATTAAATGATTTTCAATTTATCTGAATTTTCAGGATGTGCTAACAACATACCAAGCTTCAATAATATTGAATTTTGAAAATTATTTTCTACCTCATGTTTTACTATTATAATATAAGATACTTTTGACGCTTATTATATATGAAATAAATGAAGTATATCTTTGATAATGGTTACATGAAAAGGCACCGCATTGAACAGATTTATATCTTTTTACCTGGGGTGTGATGGTTCGAACCGAGAACCGAAGACCCAAAATCTCGGCTCCGTTTCTTTATTTTCATGGCACATGTGAAGTTCATGGTAAATTATATACTAAATTGCTCACGGATTTGACAAATCCGTAACTTCGTACTTAAGAATTGAACTAATATAACAATAACATTTGAATTTATGGTTTGATATTGGGGAATAGTCATTAAATCGTTGCTTTGGGTTGAACATGTTTTACAATGTAGCTTTAACCAGAATTCATCGCTTCTAAAAATTTGAAGAAAAGTGACCGAACCGTGGAATTTATCAAACCGAATCGAACCAAGCCGAATCGTGTTCTTGTCGAACCATCACACCCCTACTAGCTACAAGTTTATATATAAGATTGTACATCTTCTATGACCATCGAGTCACTGTTTTGATTATTGATAACAGTTTTATCATACCAAAATCTTGGCTCCAGACGATAAAATGTGTTTTTTTTGAGTTTGATAATTTTATAATGGAAAGATAAAATATCAAGAAATTTAAGAGATACAGAATACTTATTCTGCTATTCATGATAATGTATACAGTTTAATTCGTAATTTAATCGGATCGTTAGGTAGAAAAAACATTATAACTTTTTCAAAGAATTAACGTATTATGAAAACCTTTGCTTCTATGTTGCTTGATATCTTTTTATATTAAGCCGATAAGATTTTGATATATACTTGCTCTGTATTTATATCAAATTTGTTCTTTCAATGTGGTGTCCTTTTCAATGTCGGGAAGAAAGCATTTTGATTTACAAAGCGTGGAATGCTTATTTATTTTGGCGAAAGCTTATCACAAATGTCAATTGTGTTTATACAATTCTGTTTGCAATATGCATTTAAATGTTGCTTGGCATTTCTTATCAGTATCAAGCATTTCTTCCTGACATTTTGCATGTTTGTATCTATATTATGTAAAAGCACATGACAACCATGTGTAATGTCTGTCCTTGTCAGTTTTCAAATTGGGGTAAGGGAATTTCGGCATATATGTGTGGAGGTTCTGCGACGTGCCATCACTAAGTGATGTGCTCCTTTGGCTAGGCCGAACAAGTTACGCTGTCACATTTCGCAGTTCATCTAAACACAACTGGTGTTCAACCTGCAGACCTTTAAGACATATTTATATTTACATAAATTACAATTCTACATTTCTTATCTGGTATTTTCAAATATCACATAACATCTGACCAAGTTCTATTGATGTGTATTTATAGCAAAAACTATATTTATCTTAGATTAATACAAACAGTTTGGTCTAATTCTCATTGTAACATTGTTGAAATGAGATGTTTTGCAGCATTTATTGAAATGAATATAACAAAATTGAAATATGAATGTGCTTTGATTCAGTAAAGCATTTTTTTCGAAAAAGTACTTTATTCTAAATAAATGACTTTCGTCACTTTCGTAAGTTTCGTCACTTTAAAATATAAATTGCTTAATTGTCTTAAAGGTCAGCTTTTGAACACCCTGCGACTTTAAGTCGCTACATATATTAAACATTCAAATATTGAATATGTTGAGCATCAAATATCAAAACACCGCTTTAAAAAATCGAAAGGGGTGTCTTTGGTATTTTGACTATATTGTGTGTACGTGCAACTCCGTGCAATCACTGTTTGATATGCTCCTTTGGCTATGCGGTTAATAGTTACAATGTTCAATGTATCTCTTGTGGTTTATTGGTTTTTGGTGTCTTTGGTATTTTGACTTTATTTTGTGTACGTTCAACTCCGTGCAATCGCTGTGTGATATGCTCCTCTGGCTATGCAGTTAATAGTTATAATGTTCAATGTATTGCTTGTGGTTTATCGTTTTTGGTGGTATCAAAAGTCAGTCTAGACATGTGACGAAAGGTTTTAAGAGAACTCTTCCTTCATATGTATTGCAATTGTGAATCACGTAATAAGTTTGGTTATGATTTATCCCAAGAAATTCATACAAAATTACGGAACAGTGTTAAATGTACTTACTATGTATGCATACTATTGTTCCTGCTGTTGTGTAACACTAAAAATCTGTAAATTGAATTTTATCTTGACCAAGTTAACTTCTTTTTATCCATCATTACAGGATGGATTTCACTAGCCTTTCGCCCCTGTGGACGAAATCTTCGGAACATAATCTCTCAGGTTATGTGAAAACAGCTGAAGAAGTACTTCAGTTAATAGCTGCCTATGAACGTATTACTTCGTCTAGGTTTTCTACTTTGAAAGGGTCAAGAGGTTCCTTTGGCAACGCCGGTACGAATTACATGAACTCTGCTGTTTATATCTCGTTATTCAAAGCCGAATTACATGTATTTATAATGTCTAGTTCTAATTTATCTATCCTTATTATAAATAATTACTATGCACAATACGTCATTCAATTGTAAATTTTTAAAGTGGTTGACTTGTTGCTATTTATTGTTTGCCTAGTCATGATTCTCTAACAAATATCCAATGATTAAACGAGTGATCCTGTTTGATAACATAAACATTAGAACCTACCTAATTACTGAATGCAAAAAAAAAATCTTTTAAACTTTTTTCTAAATTCAGATAATTTAGTAACTCTGTCTATGCTTATATATTTTCAAATAAGAATATCCTTTACAATAGATATATTTGATACTCATAATAAAATTGTTATTTTGAGTTTTGCTCTACATCTTTTTGTACACACTCTGGTAAAGTTACATTTGCAAGGACGAAATTAGCACAAAAAAACATCCATTCCAAATTATACTATAAATATTTCGTTATGCATTGGTACATTTACAGAAATCTAAATATGTTACTCTATGCATTTTGGGCAAATAAACAATCACTTCCTTATCCTTTCATATTTAATTCATGAGTTATAAATTATTTCCATATTATCTATGAATAAGTTATTTTATTCTCATCATTGTAAAAATTCTGCTACATTGTAAATGAATTTATATTAAAGAGCTCTGTTCATCTTTTATCCAGGTACAATGCAGCTTATGAAATGAACACAAATTTATATTTAATGTTGTTTTCAGCATATATTTGGCTTTGCTTTCAGGAAATGCTGTTATTATGCGCATACATGATATCAACAGCTGTATTACAAATGGGGTACAAAACTGTTTTTTATCTTAGCACATTAACTAATGGCCCTTTTGACTAGAATGCTTGTAATACCTAGTTTTCTGTCAAAACTTTCATTTGATAAAGAAGATATCACATCACGTATCTCTTAAATGAGATAATTCATTTGGCACTAAAACAATGATGAAACAACGATTGCACATAACTTATTAAGGAATAGATTTATGCATAATCTTCTTAACGTTTTTTTCGCAGAACCAAAAGTCTGTTATAAATGAGCACTATTATGTAACATCTACAAAATATTATAATCAGTCTCTTATTATATTTTATTTTTGCCCAATTGTTAATTTTATATTATTTAGAAATAATTTAGATGGTACATTTTTTATACGGATTTCTAAAATATTACATGTCTGCATGAAGTTTACACTTTAGACTAACCCCGAGTGTGCTAACCAATAATATTTCTATACCTGCCTTGAGAGTTGTTTATCGATATTTTTTTGAGCTACGCATTTTTATCCTCAACAAAGTAACAATAATGGATATGATAAAATTATGTACAATGTGTTTCTTGTAAAAATATTTGGTATACCCTAGATATACCCTAGATATCACAATTTTATGGTACTTATCACAGAAACGTGGTGTTTTGTAGAGTTGGATGATATCGGTAGGATTCATGTGAAGGACGTGAAAAGTTGTCCAATTGTTGAAGAGGATGGGACTCCTTTTTGCCTAAAAGGAACTTTTAGATTTGAATGTCAATATGGTCCCGACAAAAATCGTGCGAGAAAAAGAAAAGCAGAAAATGTTTCAGAGGCGCTTGTAAGTTTGCAACTATTAAGAGATGTTGTAACATGTTCCTTTTCACAAATACCCCTTTTAATAGAAAGTGTTGTTCCCTAACATATGAATATTTAAGAAACTTAATGAAATATTTAATGATATTCATGTTTGTGTGAATGTTTGTATAATCAGAATGCTTCAATCATCATATAAATTTATTTCTATACGATTTGAAGGCGGATCATCCTAATCAGCCAAACACAAAACAAGTCCATCAGAACTCAGTAAAAAAAGGTTGCCCTGCTGTCATTATTGTGAAAGAAGTGTTTTCATTTCCCGCACATAAGGTATTGTGCATAATCAGTCTTGCAAAAAAACATTATTTTTCTCAAATAGAAACATTTTATTGGTTATGCTTGCACATACATAGTTTGATAATTGTTTTCTGCTTCTTTAACGAGTAAAACAAATCTCTTCCTAAAAGATGCAGACTTTTGTCCTATTAATGCAATTTGAACATAGATAGTTTTAGTTATTTTTTTATCATTCAAAGTCCAAGTATCCCATATATCTAGGTGAATGACAACTTGGATGATGTTACCGATTACAAGTTGCGCAAAATCACCAAAATTATCAAAGCTGAACAAAATTTGGCGGCTGAGAAGAGATTTTATATCAAACTACCAAACGCTGTTGACCACATTGGTCACACTACCGAGCCGGTAAAGCTGTAAACTAAACTTAAAAATAATTCATGGAAATCTTAAAACGTTTCAGTTATATATTTATTACGTTTCTTTTAATACGACCTTGATGCACTGTACAGATTTTCTTCGTTATAATGGTAATGGTTAATGGTTCTCATAGAATTTTTTTGAAGTATTATCATATTTTGTAGGATATGGGTTTTCAAAACCATCTTGACCGCGATGTAAAAGAACAGATCAGAAAGTGGGTTCGGTTAGGATTTACCTCAACCCATCATGTCCAAAAGTTAGTTAACTGTTACAGTAACGGTCTAAGCCCTCAACCAAATCCAAATAACAGGGCTTATTTCCCCACATTGGACGATGTTCGAAATCACATCAAACTTGTTCTTGGGGAAAATAAGTAAGTTTACTTTATAACACTGTAAAAAGACTGCAAAAGTCTCATATAAATAATCGGTTTCATACTAAATTTCCTGATTGCTTAGCTGTATGAAACGTCGGATTCTTCAGTCTGGATTTGACTCTTTAAATGTTCTTAAATAGAATGATTTTGCGTAGTTTGCCTATTTTAATGTCTCATGACAGCCCAGATTATTTCTCAAATTGTACATTATGCTGACAAATAAATTAATGTACCAATATTGTCTATACAATTTATATCTAATATGAAATTTTAATAACATCTTTTCATTCTATATTTCTCAATCTATCATTCTTATTGAAAGGAAATCAACAATGGATCTAGAAAATTTAGTCTCTTTGGCCGATGAGTTGAAAGACAAAGGACACAAGGTATTTCTTCGGAACAACGAACCGGGAAAACTTCTGTTCGTACATGCAAGCCCCTTCCAAGAGATTTTGTGCGAGCGCTACGGAAATGACATCGCTCTCCTAGACGCAACCTACAAAACAACAAAATATTCACTGCCACTGTTCTTCGTGAGTGTCCGGACAAATTGCGGCTATAAAGTTGTGGCTTCCTTTGTCATAGAACAGGAAACAACATCTTCAATTACCGAGGCCTTACAATATGTGTCTCAATTTCTGCCATTTTTGAGACCGAAATTCTGGATTGTAGATTATTCGGAGCCGGAACTTGCATCTATCGAAACAGTGTTTAAAGGTGTGATATTCCTAGGTTTATATAAAATAATATATTGCTGTTTCATTGAATCTTGATGTATATGTTTTGCATTAACATCATTTTTATTGATACGACTATCCTTATCTGATCTCTGGAGATTCGAACGTGTATTGAACAACAACTGTATGTAATGTAGTGGATTTTATGAGGTATCTTACATTGCAACATTGTATTTGAAGGGTCCAAAGTTTTTTTTACAAGAAAAGCAATCATGGTCCATTTTATAATTGTTTTACCTTATGCCTTTACTTTAAGACACAGAAAGAGTTTTCTTGTGCGACTTCCACCGTCGCCAGGCATGGGATCGATGGATCCGGGCAAAAAAAACGGAGTGGCCGAAGATGCCGATGAAATAACAGCACTTCTACAAGGAATCGCCCTGTCAGCCACGTTGGCAGAGATGGAAAAGGCTATCAACGCCTTGAGAGCCAGTGCCGTATACCGAGCACATAAGCGATTTAAACAGTACATTGAAACGAGATGGCTTTCATGCAAAGAGGTTTCATTTTCTTCATTTCTTGAATTTTTATGTTGTTAGATGAACCGGTTACTGTTTCCAATTGATTTCTGCTTTGTTTATATGGACTCGTTCAAAATGCTATGGATGATAAACATTGAAAATGTTCTAATCACAAATTATTTTTTACACTATAGAGATGGGTTTGGGCATATAAAAGGGAGCAAACCATCATCGTGAATACAACGAATGGCGTGGAAAGACAGTACCGAACATTCAAAGAAGGGTTTTTGCATGGTGTCAGTGATAAAACCCTGACCGGAATGCTGACATCCCTTATTAAAACGTTTTTGGTCGCAGAAGAAAAAAGGTTTTATCATTTACTAAAACGTCCACTATTTTACTATGCAAATAAACCGTACATTAAAACTTGTATCCAACATGAAATGACCAGCTTTTTTATATAAAGATCAGTGGTTAATCCCATATATGTTCGAGGAATTTTGTGTCCTTTATCATATTTTTAGTTAGAAAACATACAAAGAATGCTATAGAATTTGCCCTATAGATGTTATATATCTATAACATTAAAGCACGATTTTATTATTAGCTACATCCGAGATAATGCCCTTGCGATGGATGACATCGGACGAACCTATAATTCGAGTGTTCCGGAATTCCTTCACAACAGGCCCAAGTGGTTCGTCAAGCATGTGATGGACACTATGGAGATTTCTCGTGATGTTGTGGCGATTACTAAAATGTCTGATGGCACATTTCTTGTGAGATTTATATATTGTCTTTCCCATACCATATTTGTATTTCAATCAACAAACGAGTTCATACTATTGTAATACTTTTGTTTATTTTGATCAAAATTCAATTTTATTTATATTTGTTTTGCTATTTTTCATAACGTTTAAATTTCATACATATTTGTCTTATCAAGGTTGCAACCGAAAGACAAGAAACTGTCCGGTTAGATAGCGGTGGTAGACCAGATTGTTCGTGCAACGCTTTTAAGCGCACACACAACCCGTGCGAGCACATAATGGCGTTGATTTTGCAGCGGTTTTGCAAATGGGATGATTTTCCTCAGACCTACTGCAATCATCCTTGGTTTTCCGTGGACAGAGACGTCCTCAAGTTCCAACGCTCACCTCCAAGATCCCCTCAGGCGACAGCTACACGGATCACACCTCCATCCCCTTCTTTCATGTCAACCTCGATACTCCAGAGACTCTGTCGAGAAAAGCTGGCAGTGCTTACCGACATGACATATCTATTGGAGG
>LQRL01185791.1:14128-39595 GCA_001703475.1 Hydroides elegans
TAACATCACATCTTTTTGAAGTACCTGGTTGTGTGCCTATTGTATCATGATATTCTGTTTGAGAACTCTGTTCTTGAAATTCAGTTAGGTTTGTTTGGGTCTCGATAGATGTTCTTACTTCTGTTTGTTCTTCACTTATGGAAGAATGCGCTTTAATTAAAATTTCCTTGATTTCATCTGGAGTTTGAGGTTTAACATTGAAATCATGTTTACTTGTTTGTGTCATGACATCGATTCTTGATGAATTGTCTGTCGTGGTACAGTTAACATCATATTCTTTTGAAGCACCTGATTGTTTGTCTATAGTGCGATCGCGTTCTGTTTGAGAATAGTTTTCTTGTGTATCAATGTTGTAAGTTTGGGTTTCGATGGATGTCCCTATCCCTGTTCTCTTTTTAACCATTAGAGGAATTTGTTCAACACTGTCTAAATTTGCATTATTTGAATCATCCCTCTTAAAACAGCAATATTTTGATAATGAATATCTGGCCTTTGGGACGGGAGCTTCGGATAATAGTTCTATGTTATCATCCATGTTGGTCGTTATCTCAAAATATGGCTTTTAGCAAGGCACATAGTCTGAAAGCAAAAAAATATACTTGTTAAACATTTTGTCAACTTAATCATGACATAATTAACTTTTAATGTATGGAAAGGCGTATCTCTTATACTGATTGGCTTGTTTCATAATTTCTCTTAACCTGAAAATATAACAAATCTCATAATTTCAAATTAATTGTCGATATAATCAATCTAAAATGTCAACCACATACATGTATTTATATAATTTATATTTATGATTTATATACTATATCTGCGTATGCGATTTTGTTATCATTTTATGCGCTTGTTTAATTGATGACCCACACTTTTGCATAAAAAAATTATCAAAAAATCATTATCTATTTTCTAAATATCGTTGCCTAAACTAAATATACATTTTTAAATATCTGTGACAATTTATATTTAGGAATTTCTATATATAGTCATTATCTCAATAATGAAATACTCATGCTAGAAGATTTGATATGACAGATGCATAAATGAGTCAACAGTTCATAATTGATATGTTTGGTTAACCATGTATTTGTTTTGTGCAGCAAATATCACATTAACATATTTTTGATGATATCTCTTGATGATACGTCTGGATAAATTTATTATAATATGAACAAAATGCTTATGGCTTTTGTTTTAATTTGGGAAAAGCAAGCTGGGCCAAGCTATTGAGAGAATCCACATTTTCAAATTATTTAAGCAGCAACTCACCTCAGTAGAGTTGTACAGAATCATTGAGTTTCTAGTCCACTTAACTGCGCATGAGAACATATCACACTAATTCTCAAAATATATATTCACATTAATCCATATGTTTGTATTGCTGATTCATTTCTATAAGCTATAAACTTTAAAAGAGGCGTGATAAACACATTGCGTTTTAATACGAAGAAAATATATATCTCAACAGACCATAGCATTGTTATAACATGCACCTTAAATTAGGTTTCTTGCATACATGTTCTAATTCAATAAGAATAATTTTGCACTTCAATGAAAAGTGCATTGCGTGCCAAGTGATCATTATATTGTGACCTACACATGAATAAATGTACACTTTTATAAATGGATACTTTTTTGCGATAGAAATCATACATATTCTTTGAAAACAAAATTATTAGACAATAATAGATTTGTTTTCGCACGAAATCCTCATTTAGTGATAGGCAATTAGTTGAGATCTTGCACTTATAGAGCGCTATTGTGCAACTGTTGACGATTTCATCTTATGACCTAAGTATGGCAAGATATATACTGATAATTGAAGTACAGACCATCTACTTACTTAGACAAGTGCACGCCTACTTTGAGCTCACCTGACTTTAGCTTAGGATACTACAAGCATGTTTATTAATGTTTATTAATATTTACACCATATAAAAACCAAGATTAACCAAGATGGCAAAATTATATATCATTCAAAATTATTCATAAATAAATATATATCATCATACAAAAATAATGTGATTGCTTATGTAAAAAAAAAAACGTTTTGATGTGATCCTATGATTTATAAATACTTGAAATAGACACGCAATCCATGTTGCACTAGGTCGTGTTAACACATCATAATCTGTCACGTGCTGCTGCATGCCTTTATTTATGTTTTAAACAGAAAATCCAAAACTCAATGATAATGGAAAAATGTTGATTTCCGAGATAGGAAGATATACCCATTACATTTCAGTGAATCAGCGTTAAAGCACTCTTTGAAATATGCACCCCGGTTTGACATTGAACCCTTGAGATTACCAGACGAGCCCTTTACGACTAAGCTACGGCTTCCACCATTTTACCCTGATATTGTTATTGGTTAGCTATAGATTGAGGTCAATGTAAGCTAGCTGTTATTTTCTGGCCGATAGGTAGCTGGGGTTTCACTTCTGAAAGTAGCTATGTATATAAAAGCAAACAAAAGCATTATAAACACATATAATGCTATTTGAAAACAACGATTTATAATATTAAAGTTATATTGGATAATTCACTGGATATCAAACTAAATTTGAAGGGCGCATGCATTAAATCAATAAATCCCACGTTTGTAGATTCGCGCTTACTGACCGTGGATATGTGTGATCAAATAAGTTAGGTTTTTAAATGAAACTGGTAAAACAAATATTTTCTATCTTGATGCACGCATACAAATGAAATTTGGACATCGATTAAACCATTCAGACCAATATGTGTGCAGTACCTAAAATTATATAAGGTCATATTATATAACAATTTTGCAAACAAATGACACCTCAAAGAGCTTACTTAATGGACGATATCAATGGGAAAACCACAATCATTATGCACTTTCGAAATAAAATGTTACACCTTGGTTGAAGATTCCATAGCAATTAAAATCAATGGAGCGTTTCTATTAATTGAGGCTACAAGCAAATATTGAATTGTATATAAATATAAAAAGAAAACAATAGAAAAGATATAACTAATTCCATAATAATTACTTACACATAGTTTCTATGAAATGGATACACAGTTTGCTCAACTATCTAGTGTTAATTATATATTTAGTATGCGTACTTAACTGCTTACTACACGACATGTTAGAAAATGTAACATTTCTTTGTATCCATGATGCAATTAAAATATGGTAAAAGTAATAATCTTAATTGTTATTTTCCTGCTAATTTTCACTAATGGTGAAAATATGTTCCTGTGAAGAACAAGTCAATCCATTTAGATTCAACCAGTCGAAGAATATTTACAAATTTATAAATAAACAAGTGTTATCTCATTTAAATATTTTTAACAAATAGTTTGTTAATTTTCACAGGGTCCTAAAGAACATGTCAACCTGGACTTTTATCGAACTAAAACATAACTAATTATTTTTAGATTCACTCACAATTTATTCGAGATTTAGCGCTAGGTCACTAGGTCACATCTTCTACTAACCGCCTGCTTTTGTAAAATATATATATATATTTTGTATAATATATATTTTCTTTCTTTTGTGTGTTTCTGTCAAACTGTCAAAAGTAGTTTCCCAAATAGGTTTTTGTTATTAATGTTTATGTTTATGGGCTCGCACATACTATTGTTATATGAATTTCATTTGTTTCACACCTTGCTTTGCTCACATAGCACGAAAGCAGTTTTAACAATTAAAGTCAACACATCTGTATTATATTGTACTCAAAAGCCATATAATAAAACACATACATATATAGCAGTACCTTTACATGAACTAGTTTTTTGCTGTTGGTTCAAACTCGCGCATTTCAATATTGTATTCATCAAACATCTAAAAATACACATTGCAAAAGCAAACGTCTTTTTTTTGTTTTCGAAACAGGATCGCGTGTTGATTTATTAAAAGATATATTGCTGATGCAATTCTGTTTGGTTTTAATACATCAATTGAAAGGGTTGACAAGGAACATAACTCATTGTGGTAGTATTCATGCATATACATGCTATTTGGATCAGCAGGCATTTTGCTATGGAGGTAATTGGCCGATGTACTCACCTATAATTTTTGTTCCGAGAAAGCGTTGTTATTAGTTCTAACAATTTATTGTCAGGGTCAACTAGCCCATGCATTACTATTGTGTATATGTAGTTATATTATATCTTGCTGTCTGGTGTGTGTTTCAGTAGTGGCTTTAAATATCCTTGCATATTTATCTGTTACTGTGTTTGTTTTAGAACCTGAATCACCTGATCTTTAACTTGTTCTGTTTATTTTCTGTTCCGCATCGTTCCACAACTTGTCGAAAGCTACTACTATGCTGCTTTGGCAACCTTGATGAAAAATCCTCCGGAAAATGGCGGTCTTATGGATTCGCATCATGTTTTAAATTATGAGATATGTTTATTTGTGACAATATCATGTGAGTCATGACAGCGTTTTCCCCAATCATATAAATATACTAAAGCATTATTCAAAACGTTGACTTAAGTTTATGCTTTGCTTTTCTTTAAAATAGCAATAAGTGACTTTGGACAAACTTAAATATCTACATAAACCGACAGTTCAGTTTTGGAAGCACTATGGATAAAGGTAGATAAGTTTTTTTTCAAAAATAGCCATTTCACGCTATGTGAAGTAAATGTTACGCAAACTTTACACAAATATAGTTCACGGTTCAAACTCTGAAAAGTGCTCGAGAAATGCGGAAATCCATTTAAATACCGAAATGAAATCCTCAGGAACTTTATCAAAATGGTTATTGGCCCTCGCGATATGGAAAAGTAATGCCCGTGCCATTCGGGCTTGGTCATTACATTTCCCTATCCCTCGGGCCAATAACAATTTTGATTATGACCTTTTGGTTATCATTTCTATTGTAATAAACATGCAACTGAAGTTTTATCATGCATTTAACACAATGATGCATTCATTGATTTATTGCAAGGAAACCTTACGCTTTACTTTAAATGATGGATTGCCAATTAACATTTCAAGCTTTGAAAACGTGTGTAAGCTATATAAACAATATTATTTAGTTAAATAAAAAAACTATATAAATAGTGTGTTCTTAAACATCAAGACAATTTATAAGTATACGAGAAGTGAGGTATTAATGACAATTATTTGAAAATTCGTCGATCATTCTTTTATGTTAAAGTAATGAATCTGTGCATTTATGTCCATAAAATTGCAACACAATACAAATACATTGTCACCATCAACAGCTGCATCAAGCGGCCGTTCAGTCTCCTTATCAGCGCGCACGATGTTCCACTCGCCGTCACGTGTCATCACCTGAAGCCGGTGGTTGAGATGATCACAGACCAACAGGTTGTCATCTTCATCTGTGGCTGCTGCTCTTGGATACCTCAGCTCACCAGTGCCTCCATGTCCTCTGCGACCATGTTTGCCAAGTAGTCTACCATCCATTGATAATGCATATATGCAGCATTCGGCAATACCAGAAATATATAAAACATTTCGCCCCAATGCAACAAAGTCTATATTCTGAGATGGGGAGGGGAATGATTTGGTTTTTATAAGTTGTTTTCCGTTGCATGTGTATAATGTAATGCAGCTCCGTTCTTCATCAATATGTAAAGTACAAATGGTATTAACGCGGCTGCTGACGTCGATATGTTCTCCTGTTGTGACTTTCTGTAACACCGATCCTAAAACATTGATTACAAAACAGATTTTTACTTAATTTGTTTTTTTTTTCGAAATGAAAGTATTCAAGCGTATCAAGTCAGGGCATTATTAGATACTTTATTTGGATACTTTATATTCTAGAAAAAAACTTAATACATGCAAACGATATGAATTAAAACTTGTGTATATATTAAAACATGACATGAGTTCACAATTTATTTTGAGTGTGATCTTCACAAAAACAACCAAATCACGAATATCTATCATTAAGCAAATATCAGTGAATGAGAATAGGTCTTCGCGTTATTGAACTTATCTTTTGGTTCAGTCACCACATTTTGAAATTGTTTGACATATATGCATATGCACATCTATATATGTATGTATATATTATATATGTTGAAACATATACAATACACATATCGTTCTTTCGTCACTTCCTACCTTGTTGGTTGATATGAAATAAACCCGAGTCTGCAGCAACGACTAATGTCTCATTATGTAATGGGGTGACTCCTTTTATACGTTTAACCTGTACTAATTGAACGTCTCGAGTTCGATTGAGTTTTTCATCAAATACATGCAAACTGTTTTCTTCAGTTGCAATATAAATTTCACGTTTGATAAGACAAATCGATGATGCAAGTAAGTATATTTCTAGACGACTGTATGCAAGTTCCACAAACGTAATCGTCTGTAAAAAAGAAAAGAAAAGAAATTAAATGAAATCACTATATTAATTTTAAAAGTGAACTAACAATTGACATCGGGTCGACGCGTGGCCCACTTTGAAGGAAAACTACATTGAACTTTAAGCAGATAATAATTTAGGGATCTTATATGAGGTTAATCGTACATGATTTAGTTAATATAATTGATCTACGTAATATTTTCCATCTACCTCATCGATTGTTTTGATTACTTTATAAAGTTACCACTTACCTCAGCCTCAAGAACTTCGTGCATTCTGTCAATCATTGCTATCATGATATTCTTCTCACGGTTTCTTAGGTTGATTTTATCAGAATCAATCTTAAAGACGCACTCTTTATTTGCACTGTTTTCGGGGTTTGCCATATATTTTGGTATCCTCAAATATTCAACAAGAAAACGTTTAAGCTGTAATAAGATGGTTTTGGCCCATTCCACCGGACTGCGCTCCCTTAAATTACTTTTGTCATGAGTTAGAACTATTACACTTTGTTTAAGCAGGTACGAATTCATCGAGCGCTCATAGTCATCAATGTTTGTAATGGTTGGATTACAATTTTCCTGTTGAAGAAGATCCATGCGTCGCATTGCTTTTGCTATAATATATCCTAGTTTGAGTGTATCAGGAAGATTCCTAATGATATCATTTTCTTGAGCATTTGGACACAATTGAAATCCTATGGGATTGCCAAAGGCAACAATTTGCATTTGTTTGGCATAGCCATCCTTTTGTAAAAAGTCATGATGAGCAAGTGAGATGAACCCCTTCTCATTGACAAACCCTGGTATAATATCGACTGAAATAGGAAGATATCTAAAATGTGTCCCTCTCCAAATTAAATGTATTGTAAGGAATCTATTACTATTCAATGTCACTCCAGTGGGATCAAATGACAACTTTGGATTGTCACATAACGGATCGGTGGCTGCTTCCTTGAAACAAGACAGTTCCTTCCATATACTTTGATAATCAGTTGCTATTACATCTTTAACACAAGCATACACTGTTTGTTTGAGTATATCCGAGTTAAGCAACACATATTCTCCATATTTCTCAAGAAGTGTTTCCAAGGCTGACGGAAAGTCGGAATGCTTGTTAAATACCAAATCCACACGATAACCATTTGAAATTATGTCGAAATATTTTGTTAATTCTAAAAATCGAATGAAAAAGTCCAATTCATTTGGACAAAAGGCACGCGTTTCTTCGTATGCACTTCCTACTAGCACAGACTCACAAGTTAACAATACATTGTTTGATCCAATACGAGAACATATGTTTCTCATCAAGCTTTGTATTGCGGTATTGATTTCAATTGTCTCTGTCTTAGCAGCTTGGCTTTTGATATTGTCATTAATCATAGTTAGACACTTCTGCCTTAACCTGAAGTCACTTTTGTAAGGAACTTGATCAAATGAATGTTTGCTGCTGGCTTGTAATATCTTCTTCCAGATCTGTTCATATACTAAAGGAGTTGGATCGGACGAAAATGAGAATTCAAAATAATATTTTCTAGAGGAAGGATCAGTTGGCAGTATGCCCTGGAGGTAATTGGCCAACCTACTCACTTGTTCTTTTTGTTTTGGAAAGAATGTGTTTATTAATTTGAATAATTCACGGTCAAACTCAACCAACCCATGTTTCACTAGTATGTATATGTAGACCCTCTCTTTGTCGTTTTGTTTATGTTGTTTCAGCAATGGCTCTAATATCCTTGCATATTTGTCAGTTATTTGGTTTGTTTTAGAATCTGAATAGCTTGATCTACTATATTTGTTGTTTAATTTTTGTTCTGCGTCGTTCCATAGCTTGTCGAGGGCTACTACTATGCTGCTTTGGCAACCTTGTTGAAAGGACCTCCTGAAAATGTCATCTAACGGATTCGCATCATTTTCTAAATTATGATCTATGTTTATTTGTGACAATATCATTTGAGTCATAACAGCGTTATTTTTGTCAATGCATTCATATAAACATATCAACGCATTATTCAAGATGTTGAGTTTAGTTGATGTTTTGCTCGAGGTTTGAAATCGAGCTAAAATATGTTCCGCTAAAGCATCGTATCCGTGTGAGATAGCAGTTTTAACTACCAAGGTTGTTGCATCGTTCAATTTATCACCCGGTAATACTTCAAAATGGTTGTTTATTGATAACACGTCTCCTCTTTTTGTGTCTTCAACTATTGATTTGATAGTTGTTTCACCTAAGGAATGATCGAGTTTTTCATTTAGTTGATTTGCAAAGTTTGGCTCGTCGCACTGCTTTGATACGCGTTTATCGTATGATTTTGAATTGTGTGCTGTCGTCTCATGTAATTGGTGTTCTGTGTGTATACTTTGGTCTATATAGCATCCTTGCACTGTTTGAGAACTTTGTTCTTGTGTCTCGGTTGTGACCGTTTGTGTGTAAATGGAAGTCTCATGGAGTTGATGCTCTGTCTGTATACCATGGTCTACATAGCACTCTTGTATTGTTTGAGAAAATTTTTCTTGAGTCTCATTTTGGACGGTTTGTGTGTCCAATGAAGTGTCATGGGCCTGGTGTTTTGTCTGAATACTTTGGTCTAAATAGCACTCTTTTACTGTTTTAGAACTTTGTTCTTGAGTCTCAGTTTGAACCGTTTGTGTGTCATCAGAAGTACCTATACCTGTTCGATCATCATTCATATGAGGATTATGTTCAACAGTTTCTGTTATTTCTTCGGTCTGTCGATTTGTTATAATACAACAACACTTTGATAATAACAATGAGTCAGGTTGTTCATTTACTAAACCAACAGTGCCATCAATTGTTGCTATTATTTGCGTTTGGCTAGTATAGTTGTAGTGACGACTAGTGCGACTCTGAAGTTACTAAAAAAGCACAATCATTCGAATCACATCAAACATGAATTGGAATCAGTCATGTTTAATATCAATCATTTTTTATGAAAGCATAAAAGCCATATTAATTAACTGAGATTAAGAAGCCCATAAACATAAAATATAAAATGAATTCTACCCCTTGAGAGCAACATAAAAAAAAATAAATTAGAATTTTACTTGATACAAAAAATATCAATAATTGTTCATTGCATCATTTAGCAAAGGCTAAAATTATACAACAGTATCACATATTTCTGAATCATGACAAAATTATTTGTTAAATTAATAAAGCTTGTCCAAAATGTTTGTATAAACAGGTTTTGTCGTTTCTTAATTCGGTCGAATATATTAATCTATTTGTATTTGATATTGTAGTGATAAGAAATTTGAAAAAAATACCGATAATATCACGTTTCAAATGGCTACAACGCAAAAGAAATAACGCGACGCTAAACGTTCGATATATTTATATGTTTTGTATTGTTATTTGGACTTGATAGGTATTATAAAGTTTTAAAAAAAATTTTTAAACGTTATAAACAAACATATAGAGATTCCATAACGTGTAAAAAATAACACGTGTTTGCTTCTATGAAGGTGACGAATACTACATTTTGAAATATACATGAATATGAATTCGTAATGACACTGATTTTGACCTTATTGAGTGAAACAATTGAAGAGCTCTGAGCAACATTGTATTCAGTCGGCAATTTGCGTTTTGATAAAAGACAATTTGATTATTTTTCTTTTTTTTTGCATAATCATTGGACAGTGGCCAAATAATTGAATTTCTTGATCGCATTTAATTTAAGTTTACAGTAAAAATCTCTATTTGTTTGGCATTTATCAATGCAAAAACATGTAAAGTAGACCTTAGACATTGATGCACAGAGCCCATCAATTGACAACGTTTAACAACGTGACTTACCTGGATGCTATAAGATGACCTCATTAATCATATCTTATCATCGTATAATTCTTATCATATTGTACTGACGGGCACTTAACATAAGACGCTCCCTAATAAAGGATAACTAATAAGTGTTTTTTTTTGTATTTTAAGTCAGTGAACTAGAAATTACATTTAGATTTGCATTATTTTGGACAAATGCCCTATGCGTTAGCTCCATCGTAAACTATATTTAATTGTTACTAATAAATAAATCTATGCATATAATGATACTTATAGTTCAACTATACAAGTTGATCTTAAACCAATATACTTACATCAGATGTTCCATTTGTATCCGATAAAAAAACTTGATTATCGACCAAACAATTATATTTTATATAACACACATAAAATATACATTCTTTATATTCTAAACCTACCATTTAATGGTAAATTGTAGCAAGATAACTTACATTTAATAAGCATATATCCATTTTTTCACTAATTTATCCTAAACTATATCCTGTGTAGATAAATTCACCACGAAAAACTAGCCGTCAATATAGGAATATGTCTTTCTATTTACAAATAGCTAATAAATTGTATTTTTGATGAAATTAATCATTATGCTCAGATTTACCTGTCATTATACATATATCAAGCTTAACACGCGTAAGAAACGTGATTATATGTAAATGTCAAGATGAGCCAAACAATATATTGCACTTTGAATTATACTTTCCGAGTCCGAGTGCATATGTACTTGTAGTTAGATGTTTTTGTGTCTCCTTAAAAGCATGATAGCAATATCAGTAATACTAGTGTCAGATGGCTATGACTTAATCTGATAACGAAGTGAGCTCTCTAAATTAGGTGAAGTAAGTGATCCGTCATAAGGCGCTGTAAATATGCCAATCATACAGCGATATAATGTTGAGTTTGCTATGATATAATGGAAATGATACAAGAAAGCTAATCATCAACAAATTTATTGGCCTGAAGGGATAGGCAAAAAAGTGCCTACGTCCAAAGAGCAAAAGTACTACTTTTTCAAAAAAAATTGAGGGTCAAGTTCCAATTTGATTAGGATCTTGAGATTCTTATTTTGTTTTCTATATGGAAGCAAACTATTTTTTTTTTAAATATTTTGTAATTATTTTTTATACAATGAATCCTTTTCTTACTCAAAGACGACCTAGCAGTTATGTGTTTACTATTTTATATCTTTGTTGCAAAATACTTTATAAAAATACTTTTTTAACAAAATGCAATCCCATTTTCATATTTCACCATAAATATTGACTAAGATGTCTATGATTATGTGAGTTAAACAGACAGACACGGCAAATAAACAAAATTTATCTTTATCTTTAAGATGTCTATGATAATGTGAGTTTAACAGACTGACTCGGCAATATTTACTAAGATATGCGGAATCTTGTGAATTATAAGCTTTAGGAAATACACAGCTCAAAATAAATGGTCATATGAAGCAATGAAACATTCGTGTTTTACATCAGCAGGGGGAAATGAAAAAAAAACCTACAGAAATACCACCAATAGCCATAAATCCATACAGAGATCACTTGATCATACTACATATACTGTAATACTAAATAATATGTCTGTCCTGCCCTCTTATATTTATACTCAAATTTGAGCTGTCTCACTTCTTGTCTTCCGCAATGAAATGTTCTTTATAACAAATAAGAACGAAAAAGAATTAGATTCTTGAGATTTAGTACATCTCTGCTAATTTGAAACTATCGACAGATATCTGACGGATTTGGAGTACAAAATCTATATTTAGATTAGGCCTGAGTGTCAAATGAGCAGAGATGTACTAAATCTCAAGAATCTATTTTGTTTTCTTTCTTATTTAAGAACATTTCATCGCGGAAGGCAAGAAGCGAGACAGCTCAAATTTGATAATATATATAAGAGGGCAAGTCAGACATATTATTTAGTATTTTTACATTTTTTTCAGAAAGACTAACCAAGACCAAATCAATCAACTAACACTCACATCCTTCATACTCCTATAAAAACCTTCACGATGCCCGTTTAGACTATATTTGTGGTTAAAAAACGTGATTTTCAATTATTTTAGCCGAAAGCGTCAAAGAAGCACAATACCAGTAAACCCGCTTGGAATATAGCCGTCCCAATGGAAATAATAGATGGGGTGTTTCATTTCAGCATTTCACTTTTTAGGCAATAGTAAAAGGTATATTTTCTAACCATTCCGTCTGAAACATCAAAATCAAAGCTCTATGCCATGATGGTGTGGAACGATCTCTAGCTCGACAGTTGGGTCATAAAGCATATTTTGTTTAAAACACTATGCTTTCGCAACAAAATATCCTAATAAAAATATGGCAGATATTCTTGAAAGTTGCCAAAGGATAACTCGAGTGTTACCGTAAAAACAAAATATGTACTAAGGGTACTACTGACGTAATATTATAACTTCAAATATTATAATTTATAACTTCAAATATATGGCAATCTATGAATGTCCTAAGTTAAATAGGTCATGCATTTTTAAAATCAATTGTATATTTCAAATAAGTACGAATGCTTATCAAACAAGGTACATATATTTTTTAACTAATATTCAAATTGTATAAATGAATTAAATTTTTAATTTCATAATATGATACTTAAACAGAGGCAGAAATGATCCATCTGCATACAATCTCGGTTTTTCAAGTTGATTTAAAATTAAATTAAATTGAATAAAAGGTCTTTTCGACCAATGTAGCCCTAAGCAGGAAGGAATGTTCACAGTTTCACAACCCACCTTGTGTATTCGAGGATTGCGGAATTTTATTTGTTATGACTGGATTAAAGTCAATTGTTAACAATGGATAGCAAATAAGTTTTTTATAAGTCTATAATTATATTTTTGTATTGATATATGTGTATGGCTTTCTGGTCAGTTCGTACCTTTGCAACTTCGTACTTTTCAACTTCGTACCTTTTTGATCAGTTATTTCTATTTATCACCTAAAATTGATATCCACTTTGTTTTTAATGTTTTTTATTGGTTTAATTTAATTTATCATTTGTTTAAAATTTAAATTTTGGTGAAAAATGTGTGTTTTTGTATTGATATATGTGTATGTATTGGCAACCTGTCGACCGTCATATCATGTTATGTCGATGCTAAGTCATTAGTATCGACATAACACGACGACACTGAAGTAATGTCAACAAAATTCTAAAACACTATCATAACTTTTTGTTTCATTAAAGTATCAATTTATAGACAATGTTTTATAGGAATGTTACCAAAAAATGTATCCAATGGTACACATTTATTTATGACGTCACAATATGTTCATCCGTTCATAGTTTTGGTGAATTTGACAATACAGCGCTTCCTTTCTTTTGAAGTCGTAAATTGTATCTCCATTGTCTCAACTTATCATACCTCTTATTGATGTTTTTTTCGCTTATGTCTATTTTGAAAATATTTTATGACATCACAATTGGATTCACAGCTGGTGACAGAGAATGTTACGCTTAAGTATTGCGTGACCAATATGAAGTGATCCAAAGATGCTCGAAGAGATCGACAACAGTAACAGCAATGTTAGCTCAGAAAAAAAATATAATATATAGAATTCGAATCACAGAAATGTGAGTATTAAAACAACATAATTAAAACAACACATTCCATGAATGATGGGGAAGTAGGTTTGAAAAAAAGTGGTAAGTCCATCTATCCGCATTAGCTATTGACTATATAATTGGTTATCGGACAAAACTCCGTTATTAAATTGTCGGAATATTGATTCGAAATATTTATTAAAACCTTTAACGAATTTAAAGAAAGCTAAAGAGAGAAAATAAAAGAGTGGATACATGTTTTTTATGTTGAACAGTAATTTGTTGAAAGAAAGAAACTTATTGAATTAAAACCATTGGGGCTTAATGTTTGAGCTCTCGTCTCGTTATCTCAAGGTCTCGGGGTAAAGTAAATTGAAACTGTGGGAAAGTATGATAATTGGCAAACCTCAAATACCATTGAAAAAACGCCAAATACAAGCCTACCAGCTTTCATCGGGCAGAAAACGTAAAAACCTTGTTTTTGATGAAGAGAACCCATCACTTGCCGCAATACAAATCAGCCAATTAGGAACAAGCATACATGACACCAATGCTTCTTGCGATTTACTCTTGGTATGCCTATATGTAAGTATGTTTGCCACATAAATGCGGGAATATTGTGTAGGCTTATTTGCATTCATGGTTGATTATTCGTAGATATTTTGATTTTAAACGCCTATGTTAACCATATTTTAATATTAAATGCAACGAATATACAATGGAATGCCTAGTTTTTTAAATGTCACTAGTTATAGTTGTGTAAAACATACCAAAGACAATTGATAAAATAGTAAGTCAAAACTTAAGATATTCAATAAAAACTAAAAAAAAAAGATGTTAACAGATTAATATTTTTCCATGGGGCGCTGCATAGTACTTTTTCATTGAAACCAGTGATTGTTTATAGGAATCCGTCTATCCTGTTTATGTTTTTGTTCTCAAACATACCCGCATACCCTATCTAAAAGCTCAGTTGCTAATGATAAGTTGTTCGATCCTTTGAAGTCATTAAGTAACAGGATTAAATAATGAAGTATAGCTAGCTTTATGCACCTTATTTAGTTGATTACTAAAGCTATGGATGTCATATTTAATATGTGCATATGACTATGTACACATATGTACATGTACATGGTATTTTCAAATAAAAAGCAACTTCCATATGTTATGTTTTTGTTCAGTGGTCCCATTTCTCCCGTACATTACCGAAAAGACATCCCCAAGTCACAGTAACCTGCTAGTTAACAATCAGGATCGTGGATTCAGCATTATATATGCAATATATCGGTAATATTCCATGTAAATACGGTATTATTCTTTTTCATATTTAATTCGTACAGGAAACTAATTCACGTTAGATAAATATTAAGCTTGAGGTCTAATATTATATATAAGAGGTATATCTTTGTGACTAGAAACGTACTATCGCAAAATGGCCCGGGATTTATATAAACTAATCTGAATTGTTTATTTCACAATTTTACCATTTTTTAATGTCAGCAAAATATGTACGTTCCCAAAATAAAAATATAGACCTACATGTAGCTGAAATCTCAAGAAGTGTCTTTACTAAGTGACATAGAAAAAATGTATATTGTTGATATCTTAATCCAGATGTAATTTTGTATTCGAAATCGAAAATGATTAGCAATATTTTGCGATTTGCTGCTTAACAATTCAAATAAAATAAATTAATAAACTTAACATTATGATAGAACCTAATAGAAAAAATGACTTGACTTGACTTAGATGCTCAGGACTCTTCGTCCCCTCGCTCTCTCCAGACGGCTGACTGAACGCCAATCACCACGGTCCGATGCTCTGCGCTCTGCGGTCGCAATAGGGAGCCCTGTATCTTCTCGCATCTGAGTAATCCATTTCTTGGGTGGCCTGCCTCGCGGTCTTGGATTTGAGAAATCTTCTCGGTAGGCTTTGGCGACATAGCTTTCAGGGGGCCGTCTTGTGACATGGCCAAACCATCTCAGCCGTTTTTGCTTTACCACTTCAGTGATTGTGTTTTTCATCTGAAGGGCTTTGCGGATGTGCTCGTTTTCTCAGCCTTTCTCTGCGCGTCACCCCTAGGATGGCTCTTAGGCAGCGCATTTCGAACACCTCGAGCCTGCGCGTTTCGCTCGATCTGAGGGTCCATGTTTCGTATGCGTATGTGGCTATGGGCACTATTAGGGCATTGTATAGGCGTATCTTTAGGGCATTGAATATTGACTTCTTTTTTCCAAATGGCCTCTCTCAGTCGGCCAAATGCCGTCGACGCTAGTCCTATACGCCTTATAGAAAAATGTATTTTCGTTTATGTATTATAATGTTACCAAATTCGGTTAACACTATTACATATCGTTTATCTTAACGTTTAATTCTTCATCTCTATCTATATCTTTGAGTTTACTGGATTGTCTTAGCACTGTGGTTTCCACCTGCTATTTAAGACGTTATTTGCAACTTGCTTAATGTATGAAGTAACATTTATTTTGCGCAATGTAAAATGGCATCGATTGTCGTTACCATGCAAATTCTTTTCGATTTCTTTAAAATACGATTTTATCACTTTAGATACATTTTATCTGTTTTTGCTTCGTTGTTGGTTGTTTTATTGCTATGACTAATGTTCTTAAATAGGTTAGATTCCCAAATGACAGCTATTAAGATTTCGAAGTGGGTCTTATCTTTTTACGCCAAATTTCGTAAAATTAAAAAGTGTATCGAAATTATATTAACGCACACTACTTAAATATAATTTTATGACTTGAGAAATTGGCTAAAACAAAGCATTTATATAATAATAATAGATGATACGGTTTATATCTCAACATCTTGCATATATCTTATAGAAACATATACGTGAAATTAAATGCGAAAAACTACATAATCACCAGGTGGTTCACCCGTGTCGATTAGCTTTGTTGCATTTTCGAAACCAGTTTTCAAAAGAACATATCGTCTTTGGGATTTGAAAGTTGTGAAATGTCAATTCTTTAACTATACCTCAAATCTATCAAATACATATGCTTTGCTTGAAACTTGAATTCAAGTTTTTTTTAAAGCTATTATTCGAAACATTACCATTTTATTTTCGCCTTTTGTTTAGAAAATGTAGACGCCTTTGGTCAAACGCCTTTCACACCAACTAGTCCCACACCCACAGCCAAAACAGTCAATCAAAACATCTTCCCGTTGGCACCAACAACATCTTCACAACAACAGGCATTGACACATTTTGACTGATATTTAATCGAAATATTAAAATCCATCTTACTTAAGAGCTTCATAACGATATTGGCGAACTATAATGAGATAATGGGAAGTAAAGGTCTAAACCAACTTAATAAGATTTGTTCCTAACTTTTTTCAGTCAAAAATGCAATTTACCCTTTCATTTTGCAGCAAAACGTACAGGGGAGTACATATCCGTTCGGCATGAGCTCCTTTGATCTATTTTAATATTTGATCTGAGCATTTCATGAACGGATTTTATGATTGATTATTTTCATACAAAACGATTCGGGAGGCATAGATCTGTTCGGCATGAATTCGTTCAGTCCCTGCATCGCACCGCCCGCTTAATCAAGAAAACAAAATTACTATTGGAACTCTCCATTTATATGCAGCACAGCTTTAATCTGCTACCATAAAAACGCAACTAATACAAAAAAAACTTCATATTTTTGCCTGTTTTAGCAAAACGGATCGGGAAGTACAGATTCGTTCAGAATGAGTTCCTTCAGTCCCAGCAACATGGCAACGCCCACTTCCGGTCACATGACGTCACAGAGCGATTTGGATCGACAGATCCAGCAGGTCGATAAGGAACTTATGGATTTACAGGTAAATTTAAAACTGTACTCGCATCCAAATTGTGCACAATCAGATAAGCATTATAGAAGCCATGTAAATCATGTTGAATTTTTAACGCTTTTTTCTTTAAATTGTACATTAAAGATGAGTTAAGATAATTTTTTCTCGAAAGAAGAATTGCACAGATGTTCTTACTATCTAAGAAATTTAAACTTAATTGCAATTTAATTGCAATTAAGTTTAGATTTTGTTAGATAGTTCCGAATTACGATATCAGAACTTACTTAAAAAATGTTCATCTTTTTTCATAGACCGGCTTCAGCAGTGGACTTTCCTTCGCACCTGATGACTTCTCCCTGCAAGACCTGGATCCCCTTAACAACAGATAAACAATCCATTGGCCAGTTCCTTGACAACCAAACAAAAGAGCACCATGATCGCCTTAGCAACAGGGAAAATTAGATCTGCAGGCCCTCAGTTAACTTTGTTTTTGCCGATTTGTTCATTGTATTCATTGCTACAATTTGATAAAAGTATAAATTTTTTTACAATTTATAGTAATAGGTCTACCTGAATCTCCATAGCATTTGATCAAATAAGCTAGAAAAATATATTAAGGACTTCGTCAGTCTACACAAAAATATTGTTTGAAACATCTTACCTAAACTGCCTTTTTTATAGCACACACATTTATGATTAAGATATTAAAAATAATATAATTTTAAAACAGTTGGCTTTTAGTAAGATTGAAATTCATTCTCTTTACCGATCAAATAGAACAGTTAACATTCGTCACTCTCTTATTCCTAAGCCCTAAGCATTTCCAGAATTTGTCTGTTTAAATAAAGCTTTATAAAAACTGATATTATATCACATTTGGTGATCACATAAGCTGCTATAAGGGTATATAATTACTGGTCCTATTAAATGAATTTTCCTTTATATGCTTTATTTAAGTCTAAATCATTATTGTCTAATGTTCTGCAAACAAGATAAAGAAGTGCGTTCTGACGGTACTGAAAGTTTATTGGTCTACTGTAACGATTATAAACCTGCCAAACCACACGATTTAGTTTCTTATCCTCTTTCTTTGAACCAGATTTCTGTTACCAGTAAATATATTGCACAAAGATTGAAAGCATTTATTTAGGTGTATTGTAGTGATACCTATGATGTGTAATTGGACACTTCGCTAAATGTGTAGTCTTCAGTATCCTTTCCAGCTATATAAACTAAGACATCTTACGAACAAATATTTTTCGAAAAAAGCGTTGCATGTATATGCTGATGAAAATAATCTTCATTTTATGCTTTCATTTCTAAAAGAAAATTGTTTCGAACTTACTTTAATTGCGTATTTTAGTCTCTTAGAATCTCGTATTCGGTATTATAATTTGATTAGAGTATTTTCGTTTTGGTATATTTTCGCACAAAAAATTAGTTATTAGGTAAAAGTATTTTGCTAGATATTTCGAATCAAATGTATTTCTTGATCGTTTTCTTGTCTGAAAATGATATATTTTTGTATGAGTATTGATTATTTTGAAACTGCTTCTATTTTGTATTTATTCATTTTTTTCATTTCATAAAATAGGTGTATAAGAAATTAGCCACCATTATCTTGCCCCGCCGTCTTTAAGGATCTGATTAAGTTTTGAAAAAAGCGAACAAAATAGTTTTCCTTGTTCTCTCGACAACATGTTTAACCCGACAATAATTTTGCATCTAATTGAAAAGGTTTTTAGGCTTTGATCGGGAAATATATACAAGAAATGCAAATATTTTCTTTTTACTGAATGCATGTTGCGATGTGACATGCCTTTTGCACGTTAATCTTGTTTTGTCAATCTTGTTCAATGTTATGAGAAGCGAAACCTGGTTTAGACTTTGGATCTGAATTTCACTTGTGTCATATTTCAAATAGCTGAAGTAGTTTATAGAATCATAAAATTACACCAAAGACAACCACACTATTTTGTGGAGAGATTTATATTTTTTGTGTTCAAAAATTTTGTAATTGTATATTGTGATTGATTCACTTAGTTGCATATATATAATTTTTCAGTACTCCGACATGCTTATTTGTGTACGTTGTATATTTACATGTTTAAAAAAACACTTATATCTCGAAATTCTGTAAGTTTTAGGGTCCCATACCATCCAACGTAGTATAATTATATAACCAGTATAATCTTAGCCTTAGCTTGATCTAGTTGACACCCGCGATACTGTTAAATAACATTTCATATTCAAATGTATTGAATTAGGGTATGTAGGAAATGCTATATCTATACTATACTATATCTTTCTTTTTTTGGCCTGAACTTATTTTGTATATAAAGTTTTGATTTGATTTGTGGTCTTTAACAACCATAAGGTACAACTGACAAATGTTCATGAAAAATACATATAGAAGGTATACAATTCCTGGCATTTGAATATTGCCCTAATATTTGGATATTAATTAGTAAGATAAGTTTACATAAAAAGCTAGTTTTTTTTCTTTTAAAAAGTACATATTTTACTTTTACGTTTGTTCAAGAATCACATTCTGGTAATTTTGTTATAAATCTAGTAATGTCTTATTTAGTTCATTGTTCATTTATACATTGTCTGTATGGTTAATATAGATATCCAATCGTTCTCTAATGCATCATAATTTTAAAAATGCCAGATTAAATGTCGAAAGATTTTTGTAAGATCTGAAATGATTATGTGATACATTTTAAGTTTTTAAAAATGAGTCTTGTTATCTTTTGAAATGGCCTTTATTGCTGTTTGATAACAATATATACATCTCTTTATAAACTGCATTTTACGAATGAGTTGTGTTTTGCCTTCATATAATTAATATTTACGATTTATAAATGCGGTAATATTATTGATATATAATTGTTTTAGTATTAACGTGATACTTTTAATCGTAAAAAAGACAAATCGGTATGCGAAACATTTACCTGACTTCACATTATCTTGCATGGGGCCTTTATTTTTTTATATTTTTTAACACGTTTTGATTTGTAAAATCTAGATTTCAGAAATTTATTGGGCATTAAAATTGGTTACATCTATTTACAAGTAACTTATATCTTTAAAAGTAATATTCATTAAAATTTATGACATAAACACGATTGAAATTTAAATGTCGCCTTTTACTTTTAATGTTTCATGGAAATTCCAAACATTTACAACTGATATAAGAAATAATATATCGTCGAATATAGATGTGTAAAATGTGCATCATACATGTATTAACCTGCGATTTTGAATTGATAAATCACCTGAACTGAGACAGGGAACCCACACAATAGATAAACATTATCACCATCAATAGCTGCATCCCAAGGACATCCAATCTTCTTATCAGTGCGTACGATGTGCCACTTACCGCCATGTGTCATCACCTGAAGTCGGTTGTTGTGATAATCACATACCAACAGGTTGTCGTATTCATCTGTGGCTGCTACGCGAGGGCTCAGTAGCTCAACAGCGCCTCCAGTTCCACAGCGTCCATGTGTGCCAAGTAGTTTACCATCCATTGATAATGTATAGATGCAACATTTTTCACAATCGGAAGTGTATATAACATTACTTCCTAACGCAACGATATCTGATTTACTTGATGGTGAGGGAAATGATTTGATCTTAGCAAATTGTTTCTCTTTATAGTTGTATAATGTGATGTAGCTTCGACCATTATCCCAGTCTATGGTACAAATGCTATCAACGCGGCTGCTGACGTATGTGTGAGCTCCTATTTCGACCATCTGTAAGACCGCTCCTATAACATTGATTATCAAACAGATTATTTCTTTATCTGTTATGCATGCAAACGGTATGATTAAAAACATAGTGTATGTATTAAACATGAAATGATTTCACAGAACAATTAACATTATAAGCCAATAAATCATTTTTTATACATAAGTTATACATGAAAAAATATGATACACTGCATTTTTAACTTGACTTCTTTATGCATAATTCTATTGCTTTAGGAATATATTCTAATTAAATAGCTATGCGGTGTTTTTGGCCACTCGTGACCTCAAAAGACCACCACTATTCGGTAGATGACAATGTCACATGTGGATTACATGTAGTTACATGTAGATCAATAATAGCGTGACTTTCACAAATTCTAATAAACAGTCAAATTAGGTATATTCATACTGAGTAATTTTCTATTTGTGAATGGGAATATATCTTCGTACTAAAGGTTTTTGTATACAAATAAGTTTTTGTCACCTCATTTTGCAATTGTTCCTAAAATATGCATATGCACATCTATATATATTAGATCATATAAAACAAGTGTATACATATCGTTCTTTCGTATGTTCTCACCTTGTTTGGTGATATGAAATAAACCCGAGTCTGCAGCGACGACTAATGTTTCATTTAGTAATGGGGATAATCCATAAATGCTTCTAAGCTGTGCAAATTGAATGTCTGCAATTTGTTTGAGGTTTTCATCAAATACTTGCAAACTATTTGTTCTAGTTCCTATATAAAGGTGACCTTTGAGGAGACACATCGATATAGCGGAAGTATCTAGCTGTCTTTCATCTACCTTTTGTAGAGTACTGCATGCAATATCCACAAACATCATTTTCTAATTCAAAAGGAGAGAAACTATTAACAATAATATTTTTATAAAAGGAATGGTTCATTAACAATGAAACGACGCTTGACAAGCAATGATGGCAAGATACATTAACAGAATATAAATTAACATAAAATATCAGTGAGTATATATAGCATATTAAGCTTTGATATTACAAAATGTAATTTATATAAATGATCATAATAATACTTCTCGGTCAATTAGAATACTTTAATAACTTACCTCAGCCTTCAGAACATCATGCATTCTATCAATCATAGCTATCATGATATTCTTCTCACGTGTTCTTAAGTTGAATTGATTGGAATCAATCTTATAAACGCACTCTTTATTGGCATCGTTCTCCGGGTTTGCTACATATTTTGGTATTCTTTTATCTTTGACAAGAAAACTCCTTAGCTTTAATAAGATCGACAAAGCCCATTCAGTTGAAGTGAGATCCTTACTATGATGTTCGACTTGAGTAAGAGCTATAACGCTTTGCTTAAGAAGGTGTGAGTTCATTGAACGTTCATAATCATCAATGTTTGTAATAGTTGAATTGCATTTTTTCTGTTGAAGTACCTCCGTGCTTCGCATAGCTTTTGCTATAATATATCCTAATTTGATTGTATCAGGAAGATTTCTTATGATATCATTTTCTTGAACATTTGGACACAATTGAAATCCTATTGGAGTGCCAAAGGCAACGATCTGCATTTGTTTGTCATAGTCATTCTTGTGTAAAAAGTCATGATGAGCAAGTGAGATGAACCCCTCTTCTCTGATAAACCCTGGAATGATATCGACTGAAATAGGAAGATATCTAAAATGTGACCCTCTCCAAATTATATGTATTGTAAGGAATCTATTACTATTCAATGTCACACCAGTTGGATCAAATGTCAACTTTGGATTGACACATAACGAATTGGTGGCTTCTTTCTTGAAACAAGACAGTTCCTTCCATATACTTTGATAATCATTTGCTATTACATCTTTAACATAAGCATACACTGTTTGTTTGAGCATATCTGAGTTAAGCAACGTATATTCTCCATATTTCTCAAGAAGTGTTTCCAAGGCTGGCGGAAAGTCCAAATGCTGGTTAAGTACCAAATCGACACGATAACCATTTGAAAATATGTCAAAATATTTTGTTAATTCTAGAAATCTTATGAAAATGTCAAATTCATTTGGACAAAAGACACGTGTTCCTTCGTAGGAACTTCCAACTAGTGTAGACTCACATGCTAACAATTCATTGTTTGATCCAATACGAGAACATATGTTTCTGATTAAGCTTTTCACTGCATTCTGTATTTCAGTTGTCTCTCTCTTAGCAGTTTCGCTTGTGATATTGTCATCAACCAAAGTCAGTATGTTTAGTCTTAATCTAAAGTCGCTTTTGTAAGGAACTTGTTTAAATGAATGTTTGCTGCTAGTTTGTAATGTCTTCTCCCAGATCTGTTCGTATGCTAAAGGAGTAGGGTCGGACGAAAACAAGAATTCAAAATAATATTTTCTAGAGGAAGGGTCAGTAGGTAGTTTGCCATGGATGTAATTGGCCAGTCTATCCACTTGTTCTTTTTGTTTTGGGAAAAGCATTGTTATAAGTTCTAGCAATTCATCGTCAAAGTCAACTAGCCCATGTTTCATGACGGTGTATATGTATGCCCTCTCTCTCTCTGTGTTTGTTTGATGTGTGTTAGCAGTGGTTCCAATATCCTTGCATATTTGTATGTTATTTTGTTTGTTTTTGAATCGGAGTCAGCTGATATACGACCTCTTCTGTTTATTTTCTGTTCCGCATCGTTCCACAGCTTGTCAAGAGCTACTACAATGCTGCTTTGGCAGCCTTGTTGAAAAGACCTCCTGAAAATGTCATCAAATGGGTTTTCTTGATTTTCGAAATTTGTAGCCATGTTTATCTGAGACAAAATCATGTGAGTCATAACAGCGTTATTTTTGTCAATGCATTCATATAAACATACTAATGCATTATTCAATATGTTGATTTTAGTTGATGTTTTGCTCGAAGTCTGAAATCGAGCTAAAAGATGTTTTGCTAAAGTATCGTCCCCGTGCGAAACAGCAGTGGTAATAGCCAGGGCTGTTGCATCATTACATTTCTCCTCTGATAAATCATCAAGATGGCTGTTTATCAATTGCAAGTCTCCTTTAATGGTATCTTCTACTATTGATTTGATGGTTGTTTCACTCAATGGGCGATCGCGTTTTTTATTTAGTTGATTTGCAAAGTTTGACTTGTCGCACAGCCGTGATACGGGATAATCATATGATTTTGAATTATGTGCTGCATTTTGATGGAATTTGTATTCTGTCTGTATACTTTGGTCCATATAACACGCTTGTTTGGTTTTAGAACATCTTTCTTGAGTTTCAGTATGGACCGTTTGTGTGTCAACGGAAGTCTCATGGACTTGGTGGTCTGTCTGTATACTTTGGTTCATATAACACTCTTGTTTTGTTTGAGAACTTTTTTCTTGAGTCTCAGTATGGACCGTTTGTGTGTCAACGGAAGTCTCATGGACTTGGTGTTCTGTCTGTATACTTTGGTTCATATAACACTCTTGTTTTGTTTGAGAACTTTTTTCTTGAGTTTCATTATGGACCGTTTGTGTGTCAACGGAAGTCTCATGGACTTGGTGTTCTGTCTGTATACTTTTGTCTAAATAGCACTCTTGTACGGTTTGAGAACTTTGTTCTTGAGTCTCAGTTTGAACCGTTTGTGTACAATCGGAAGTACCTATACCTGTTCGATCTTCATTTATATGGGGATTATATTCACCATTTTCTGTTATTTCTTCGGTCGGACGATTTCTTATAAAACAACAACATTTGGATAATAAAAATGTGTCACTTGAAACAGGTTGATCATTTAATAAACCAATTGTGTCATCCATTGTTGCTTTTCACTTCTTTTCAAATGAGGTTGGTGTAGTTGTAGTGACAACCGATGGTGATAAGCAGTGACTGAAGAAAAAAAGAAAAAAATATCATTTTTTATGAGTTTGACCATTGATTGGAAGTATAACATATAATTCATAGTAGTTTGATTTATTCCTAATTTATAAGAAACCCATTAAAATGTGTAAAGTACAGATGCTGAACCTAACAAATCATAATAAAGTTAAGATAGCAGTCAGATTTTGTCAGTTACAAAATATAGATGAACATGTAATAAATAAAAACATTAGTGAAGGCTCATAGCAATATATGATGTGGTTGTAACGCGCGTTTTGATTGGCCGAGAGCAAGTCAATAATACTCAATGTTGACTTGCTGAGGAATTGTTGCATG
>LQRL01185791.1:47364-60446 GCA_001703475.1 Hydroides elegans
GCAGGTCTACATTACATAACAGCCAAATATTGAATTTGTGCCTCGTCTGGGTTTCATGTCGATCGACCACAACTATTCGAAACGACAGAATCTATCGAAGAAATCAAGCTGGAGCGCGTCGAGTTTGACGGATGAAAAAATGTTGAAATTATGACCGTCTAAATACATAGTATATAGCGTAAAAAATGATTGTTCATGTATCGTGATGTTGTGAGGACTACGTTGTGAGGACGAATATTTAATAAAATAGTGTGATGAAAAAATTGTGAGAATGACATTGTGAGAAAGAAATTATGAGAAAGTCGTTGTTAAAAAAGACGTGAGAAAGACGTTGTGAGAAAGTCGTTGTGAAAAAACATTGTAGAAAAGACGTTGT
Source organism: Hydroides elegans (assembly GCA_001703475.1). Lineage (NCBI taxonomy): Eukaryota > Metazoa > Annelida > Polychaeta > Sabellida > Serpulidae > Hydroides > Hydroides elegans. Next base: position 47,741 of record LQRL01185791.1, read on the forward strand.
GAAAAAATGTTGTAGAAAAGACGTTGTGAGAAAGACGTAGTGAGAAATACGTTGTGAGATGGACGTTATCAGAAAGACGTTGTGAGAAAGCCGTTGTAGAAAAAACATTGTGTGAAAGACATTGTGAGAAAGTCGATATGACAAAAGACGTTGTGAGAAAGACGTTGTTGGAAAGACGTTGTGAGATAGTCGTTGTGAGAAAGATGTTGCAAGAAAGACATTGTGAGAAAGACGTTGTGAGAATGACCTTGTGATATAGACGTTATGAGAAAGACGTTGTAACCATTTTTCAAAAGACCGGCAACATATAATAATTCAAAGAAATAAGGGAATTCTAATTAACTTCTTTATGTAGGCCCCTTTATTTAATAGATAGATAAATTGAATATCGTTCTGTTCAAAGTCCACTTTACCCTTTCCTTTCGTAGCAAAACGGATCGGGAAGTACGGATCCGTTCGGCATGAGTTCGTTCAGTCCCAGTACCATGGCAACACCCACTTCCGGTCAAATGACGTCACAGAGCGATCTGGATCGACAGATCCAGCAGGTCGATAAGGAACTCATGGATTTGCAGGTAAAAAGGGGTGTCTTTTCAAAAGTCAATTTAAAGGATGAAAACAATGATATGAGTGTTGTGTTATGATTCTAATCTCATATCCAATTTTTGCACACTCAGTAAAGCATGGTGGAATTCATGTAAAGCATGGTTTATTTACTAAAAAAGCTATTAACATAAATTAATCGCAATAAACTCCTATGCGGTGTGTTATCTCATACCAAAGCTATCAGTTCTCTTCCTTTATCTAAAATCTAAACTCGCTTATTGCAATTCAGATATTGGATTTTCCCTTTAGCACAATTTTTATATCTTTTTATAGACTGGCTTCAGCAGTGGACTTTCCTTCGCTCCTGATGACTTCTCCCTGCAAGACCTGGATCCCCTTCACAATCGATAAACAATCCATTGGCCATTTCCTTGACAACCAAACAAAAGAGCACCATGATCGCCTTAGCGACAGGGAAATGAGATCTGCAGGCCCTTAGTTACCAGTGTATTTGTTTTTTTTAGTATTCATAGCTACAATTTGATGAAAGTAAACATTTTGTTTACAAGTTATAGTAAAAGGTCTACCTGAATCTCCATAGCATTTGATCAAATATGCAAGAAAAACATAGGAATTTTTAAATTGAAGACTTTTTGGAGGATTCAATTTTATTCTCTCAACCGAAAAAAATGGGATCGTTAAACGTTTTCGCTGTTCTATGCCCCGAACCTAAAGCATTGCCAAATTTTATCTGTTTAAATAATCCTACGTTTAAAAACTGTTATGAAAACGATAATATATTTGGTGATAGGTTAACTGCTATTAAGATACATTATCACAGGTCCCAATAAAAACCTTTTTATAGGCTACATCGACGTCTAAATCATTTTGTGCGATAAAGAATTCATGTAACGGACGTTTATCGATCGACATTAACGATTTCAAATCTGCCAAACCACATGATTAAATTTCTTATCTTTCTTTGAACCAAATTTTTAATTCTGTCACCAGTAAATGTATTGCATAAACAGGGTGGCCACCGCCTCTGGAACTCAGGGAACTCAGGGAAAAATTGTTTGACTTTTTCCAGTCAGGAAAAACTCAGGGAAAATGAAAAATTCCACTACATCTCAGGGAAAACTCAGGGAATTCCTTTTTATGACAATTCCCTGAGTTTCCCTGAGTGATTTTATATGAATGTCCTAAATATTGTCGACGCAATTATTATCGAATCGATCATATTATGAAAAATTCGTTCGCGCCTTCGGCGCTCACAGTAAGTTATTCGTAATCCCATTTACTTCTTATAATGTGAGCGGATGACATTGTCCTACCGTACTGGACGCTCCCACAGATGCACAGTAAATCGCTGTATTTATGTTCCGGCGAATGCGATTTAATGGAATTCCTTCGCACGTTCGTTTAGTCTAATGCTAAGTCACTCGTACTACCATTGCATTTTTTGGCCCACTGATTTTCTAAAATATTGTATGTTGAGTGCGTTTTAATTTAGAGAGATTAAAGTTTATATAAAGTAGTTTTTGAAAATGTGTTTGCGCCTTCGGCGCTCGCTTATTTAAGTCCCGATATAACAAGTCACGTTGAATGCGAAAAGTTTCAACGTCTAATGATTATCCCACATTAAATTTGTCCATCCGTCTGTCGGTCTGTTTGTTTGGCTTGAGGGTATATACCTTGTGAACGGCACATCTTTATTAATTGCTGGGGCAAAAGTTTGTTTTTCATATTGCTTACAATTAAGGAATGTAGTTTTGCAACGTCAAAGTTTTAGTTTGATCTACCACAATTTTCACTTTGGACGTATTCAAAATATGCACCTCTACAGAGTGTGAGGAGGGTGTCTTGTAGAGTCTAGATATCTATCAATGAAAATTATTACATGTTTTCTCATTCTTTGCATATACAAAATTACAGAACTTATTGTGAATCGTTTACTTTAACTTGCCTTGTACTCACAAAGAAATCGAGAAATATTCTTAAAATATTTAAATCTAATAAGACAGTTTGATATGTATATTTTTGTTGGGTAAGGATGTTATCTTGCTATTATGATGATTCAACATAGTATTTCATACATTAAAAGTGCATTTTTACGACTTTTTAGTTCATTATACGATAAAGAATGAAAGCATTTATTAAGCTGTATTGTTCGGATATGGTTCTACCTAATATGTGTAATTAGACACGTTGCTTAATATGTATTGTTTAGTATCTTTTCCAGCTATATAAATTAAGACATCGCAAGTAAAACATTTCCGAAAATACAGTTGCATATATATGCGTATGACAAAATTTATTGATCTTACGCTATTGCTCATAAAGAAAATAATTTTGAATGAATTTTAATTACAATTTTTGAATATCTCAGAATCTCATATTTTGGTATTATGATTTGATAAGAGAAAAAAAGTATTTCTATTTTGATATATTTTGCACAACCATTTAGTTAATATATATGATGTATTTCGTGCTATTTGAAATGTTGAGGTATTTTTATAAACAAATGTACAGCTTGATTTGCTGGTCTGAATATGATATATAGTTTCACCATTTATTAGTATTCATTAGTTTGAAGCTGCTTCTATTTTGTATTTATTCACTTTTTACATTTCATAAAATAGGTTTTATGAAATTAGCAACAATTTTCTTGCCCCGCTGTCTTTAAAGATCTGATTAAATTCAAATAAAAGAACAACAGATATTATTCGTTGTTGTTTCGACAATAATGTATATCCCGGCAATTATTTTATATCTGATTGAGAAGTTGTTTTTGTTGAACTTTGTTCGGTAAATTTATACAACAATGTGCAAATATTAACTTTTTTCTTAATGTACTGTGTGCTGTGAGATGCATTTAGCACATTTATTTAGGTTTGTCAATCTTGTTAAATGTTACAAATAGCGAAACCTGGTTTAGACTTGGGATCTGATTTTCACTTGTGTCATATTTCAAATAGCTGAAGTAGTTTAGAGAATCATGAAAATACACCAAAGACAACCACACTATTTTGTGGAGAGATTTATATTTTTTGTGTTCATAAATTTTGTAATTGTATATTGTGATTGATTCACTAAGTAGCATATATATATTTTTTCAGTATTCCGACATGCTTATTTGTATACGCTGTATATTTACATGTTAAAAAAAAGTGACTTATATCTCGAAATAAACACATTATGTCAGTTCTGTACCATACACTGTAGTACACTTATATAACCAATATAATCTTTGCTGTTGCTGAATTTTGTTGAAACGCGCGATACGGTTTTATATGCATTTGACATTCAAATGTATTAAATAAGGGTATATAGGCAATACGATTGGAAGAGGCCAAGAAAGTTTGTTAATTCTGAGTTTATATGTCTTATTTGCCAATTTTACAGGCTGAGAGAGAGGGTTTTTGCGGTAATATATGGGAAGCTTGCAGTAGCATTATCTTTATTTTCTGTCTTCGAATATTTCTTAAAATGTGTAACTCATGTATCCTACTTTATCTTTTATTATATATTTTTTTTCATGTGAACTTATTTTTGTATATAATGCTCTGATTTGATTTGTGGTCTTTAACAGTCATTAGTTGCAAGTAAAAAAAGTTCATACATTTTGATTAAAAAATATTTACATGGTTACGATTCCTGGCGTTCAGATATTGTCTGATATTCATAATTAAGATTAGTTAATATAAATATATATTTTTTCTTAGAAATACCTATTTGACTTTTACTGTTTGTTCAGGTATCAAGTTCTGGTAAGTTTGTTATATATTTAAGTAATGGCTAATTTTGTTCATCATTAATTAAGACATTTTTATGGTATATTTAGATATCCCAACTTATATCTAATACAATATACTTTTTATTTCGGCAGATTAAATATCGCCAGGTTCTAAAGATCTGAATATAACTATGTGATAATTTGATGCTTTTTAAAATGAGTCTTGTTATCTTTTGGAATGACATTATGATTATATTATTGCTGTTTGATAACAATATATACATTTCTTTATAAACTGCATTTTACGAAAGAGTTGTGTTTTTGCCTTCGTATAATTAATATTCATATAATATTAATGCAATAATATTATTGAGATATCATGGTTTTAGTACAAATGTGATACCTTTAATCGTAAAAAGACAAAATGGTATGCCAAACAACATTTCATCTGACCTCACGTAATTTTGCACGGAGCCTTTAATTTTCCAGTAATCAAGCTTAATATATAGTGATATAGTGCAGTGCCAGTTGTGGCACACTTATTGGCAGTCATGTCTATCGCACCGTTGATTTTGCGACTTTCAGATATGCTTACTAAATATGCAATGGCATACCTTATGATGTCAACAAACAACAAAACTAGCTACAGAATTCGTTATTTTAAAACCAAACGATGATAATAAAACTTTCATTACTTTGTTATATTATTTTAAACACGTTTTGATGTAAAATCTGTTAAATATTCATTTCAGAAATTGATTGGGCATTGAAATTCTGCCTATCTGTCTGCAAGCTACTTATGTCTTTAGAATAAATATTCATAAAGCAATGACATTCACACAATTTAAGGTAGTATATGCCCTGTTACTTTTAATGTTTCATGGACATTTAAACTTTTTCCTGCAAGTAATGTGAATTTACTTTGAAGGTCTGATTACTGTTTCAGGCAAGCTTTATTGATAGAAATAACTTTTTTTATATATTTATAAAATAGTCTTTATAAACAATAGAAACTTAATACCAATAGAGCTGAATATATGGACATATTCCATTTATATTTACGGAATAATTCATCAGGAAAAACCTATTTGAAACATGAACATTATTCACTTAATAGTCTGTGATTTTAAATTGATAAATTAGATTTTCTCCGAAAGCAATCACACATAATATATAGACATAGTCTCCATCAACGACTGCACCCCACGGCCATTTAATATCCGTATCAGTGTACACGAAGTGCCACTTGCCGTCACGTGTCATTACCTGAAGTCTTTTGTTGTGATAATCACATACCAACAAGTTGTCGTCTTCATCTGTGGCTGCTGCACGTGGGTACTGCATCATACCAGCGCCTCCACTTCCATGGCGTCCATGTGTGCCAAGTAGTGTACCATCCATTGATAATGTATAGATACAGCGTTTTTCACCATTGGAAATGTATATAACATTGCTTCCTAACGCAACGGTATCTCTTTGATACCTATTACTCGATGGTGAGGGAAATGATTTGATCTTAGCTAATTGTTTCTCCTTATAGTTGTATAATGTGATGTAGTTTTGGCCGTCATCTATGTGTAAGGTACAAATGGTATCAACGCGGCTGCTGACGTCTGCATGAGTTCCGACTGCGACTTTCTGTAAGACCGCTCCTACAACATTGATTCTCAAACAGATTATTACTTAATATGTTTCCATGAATCAAATGGTTTAAATGTATATTAGTCATGGCACAATTAGATTGAAACTTAATACTTTATATTGTTAAAAAAAGAATGTTATACATGCAAACGGTATGATTAGCAAACTCATGTATGTATTAAAACATGACATGATTTCACAAAACATTTATCATTATATGCAAATTACTGATTTTTTTATACATTAGTTATACATGGAAAAAATAGCGTATATATGATTTTTTCATGTTTTTTATGCACTACATTTTAAACATGACTTCCTTATGCATAATTTGATTGCTCTAGGCTTATATTCTAATTAAATAGCTATGCGGTGTCTTTGACCACTCCTGACCACAAAAGATCACCACTATTTGGTAGATTAAAATTTCACATGTGGATTACATGTAGTAACATGTAGATTAATGTGACTTTCACAAATCCTAACAAACAGTCAAAAACACTCAAAATTAGGAATATCTCTACCGAGTCATTTTACATTTGTGAATGAGAATATATTTTCGTATAAAGGGTTTGTATAAAAATATTTTTCGCAACCAATTTGTTAACCAATTACGCATATGCACATCTATATATGTTAAACCATATAAAACAATTTTATACATATCTTTCTTTCATATGTTCTTACCTTGTCGGTTGGTATGAAATAAACCCGAGTCTGCAGCGACGACTAATGTTTCATTTAGTAATGGGGTTAATCCATACATGCATCCAAGCTGTTCTAATTTATTTTACCCAATATGTTTGAGGTTTTCATCAAACACCTGCAAATGATTTTGTCCAGCTCCTCTATAAAGTTGGCCTTTGAGGATACCCATCGATAAACACCTCGAATCTAGTTCTCGACCATTTACCCTTTGTAGAATACTGCATGCAAGATCCACAAATGGCACCTGATTCAAAACGAAAGAAATCCCTTGAAATCACAATTCTAGTTTTATTAGTGACTTTACAATTGCTATTGCAAATTTGAAGGAAAGATGCATCAAAGTTTAGGCAAATAATACTTTTTGATGATCTTATATGCATTTCGTACAAAATTTACTTAATATGATTGATTTACGTTTCATTTTTATTCACCTAATCGATCTTTTGAAAACTTTATAAGGATAAAACTTACATTAGCCCTAAGAACTTTGAGCATTCTGTCGATCATTACTATCATGATATTCTTCTCACGGTTTCTTAGGTTGATTTGATCAGAATCAATTTTAAAGACGCACTCTTTATTTGGACTGTTTTCGGGGTTTAAAACTTGACGGGGTTTAAAACTTGACCCTCTCCAAATTAAATGTATTGTAAGGAATCTGTTACTATTCGATGTCACACCAGTGGGATCAAATGACAACTTTGGATTGTCACATATCGAATCGGTGGCTGCTTCCTCAAAGGAGGACAGTTGCTTCCATGTACTTTGATCATCAGTAGCTATAACATCTTTAACACATGTATAAACTGTTTGTTTAAACATATCTGAGTCAAGTAACGCATATTCTCCATATTTCTCAAGAAGTTTTTCCAAGGCTGACGGAAAGTTCGAATGCTGGTTAAGTACTAAATCCACACGAAAATCATTTGAAAATATGTCGAAATATTTTGTTAATGCTAGAAATCTAATGAAAAAGTCAAATTCATTTGGATAGTAGACACGTGTTCCTTCGGAGGAACTTCCAACTAGTGTAGGCTCACATGCTAACAGGTCATTGTTTGATCCAATACGATAACATATGTTTCTGATTAAGCTTTTTACTGCATTCTTAATTTCAGCTGTCTCTGTCCTAGCAGTTTCGCTTTTCATATTGTCATCAACCATAGTCAGCATGTTTTGTCTTAATCTAAAGTTGCTTTTGTAAGGGACTTGTTCAAATGCATGTTTGCTGCTAGATTGCAATGTCTTCTTCCAGATCTGTTCGTATGCTAAAGGAGTAGGGTCGGACGAAAATAAGAATTCAAAATAATATTTTCTAGAGGAAGGGTCAGTAGGTAGTTTGCCATGGATGTAATTGGCCAATCTATCCACTTGTTCTTTTTGTTTTGGGAAAAACATTGTTATTAGTTCTAACAATTCCTCGTCAAAGTCAACTAGCCCATGTTTCATGACTGTGTATATGTATGCCCTCTCTCTGTCTGTTTGTTTGGTGTGTGTTAGTAGTGGTTCCAATATCCTGACATATTTGTCTTTTATCTTGATTTCTTTAGGTTGTGAATTCCTAAATAAACCAAGCCAACCGGATGCCTCAGCTTTTTGCTTTATTAAACATTCAGTATCGTACCATTGCTTTTCAAGTGCGACAACTATACTACTTTGGCATCCTTTTTGAAAAGACCTTCTGAAAATGTCATCGAAAGGATTTGTATTATTTTCAAACTGAATGCCCATATTGATTTGAGACAATATCATGTGAGTCATGACAGCGTTATTCTTATCGATGCATTCATATAAACATACCAACGCATTATTCAATATGTTGACTTTGGTCGATGTTTTGCTTGAAGTCTGGAATCGAGCTAGAAGATGTTTTGCTAAAGCATCGTCTTCGTGTGAAATAGCAGTGGTAATAGCCAAGGTTGTTGCATCGTTACATTTTTCCTCCGGTAAATCATCAAGACGGTTGTTTATCAGTTTCGGGTCTCCTTTCAATGTGTCGTCTACTATTGATGTTTTAGTTGTTTCGCTCAAAGAGTGATCGGGTTGTCTATTTTGTTTTATTTCATTTGCATGCTTTGCTTTGTTGTACTGATTTAATACATGTTTACCATATGTTTTTGTATTATGTGCTTCAGTCGATAAACAGTTGTGTTCTGCTAAACGTTTTGAAACAAAACCATCGTTTCCCTCACTAACTACAGTTTGAATCCCAATATCAATGAACTGTGAATCGTGATGGGTAACATTTTGTGGAGGTATCTGTGCTTGCGAATGCTGATCTTGTGTATTCATTTGAACTCTTTCAGAAGTTCCGTGCTCTGTATGTATACGTTGGTCTTTAGTTTCATTTGCTACACATGAGGTAGCGATGGATATACCTGTCTCTAAAGGGCTGTCCGTCATGCTTTGATTTTCAATATAGTCATTGATCGAGAGTCCCGATTGAATTCCTATATCAATATAATTTATCTTTCGTTGAGCATTGCCATCTTCAAATCTTTCAGTTTGCGAATGGACGTTGTTTGTGACGTTACGGATGGGTTGGAAAGACGAATGATCATCGCTCAATTTAATTAAACTTTGATGTTGAATATCATGTGTTATTTTTGAAGAAGCTCTTTGAAGAGTTTGCATAGGTTCGTCAGTTGTTTGAGAACTCTTAGATATCCCTTTTTGGTGAGCAGTTGGGTACAATCGTTGTGTTTGCATAGGTTTGCTGTCATCGGGAAGTATCGTAGATGGTGAATCTATATGAATATGTTGGTCGGTTTGATAACTTTGATCTCGGTTTTCAGTTGAAATTTTTGAAGTAACGGTTCTACCTATCCCATATACGTATTCTGGCATTGTAGTTTCTGCAATGTGTTCTTCGTTTTTAAGCAACACTTGAATACCCTTATCAATGCCATACGAGTCGGTTTGCGTTCCACGTTGTCTTAATTGTTGGGTTTTCATAAGTTCATCATTAGCGGAGAAACTTGTCGATGTTTCAGTTTGAGGAGCGGTTGGGCTCAATTGTTGATTTGGCACATGTTTTCTACCTGCGTGGGAACTCGTCGATGGTATGTCTATATAAACAGGTTGATCGGTCTGAAAACGGTTTTGTCTGTTTTCAGTGGTAATATTTAGAGTAACGCTTGTGACTATTTCATGTGTATATTCTTGCTGTAGTACCCTTGTCACTTTTTCATCGTCTATGTGCGAAACTTGGCTACCTGTATCGATACAATGTGTTTGGGCTTGCGGTTTATTCTGTGGAAACCCTGTAAAATTCCCTGTTTGAGTATCGATTTGGTTTAATAGTTTAGTATGCATAAGTGTGCCACTGGCGCAGACGTCCGTAGATTGTCTGTCTATATAAACCGGTTGCTCAGTTTGAGAGCCCGAGTTTCGAGTTTCAGTTATATTTGTTTCTGATACTTTTTGTTCGTCCTTACGTAATACTGTCTCAATACCAGATGTATCAGTTTGTGTAGATGATTGGTTGACTCGCGTTATATGTATTGATTCGATATTTGAAGAGCAGCCTGGAAATTGTTTGTCTATATTAGCATGGTGTTCTGTTTGAGAGCTTTGATTTCTAGTCTCAGTTGTCAACGTCGATGTAACAACGCCTACGTCTTTATTCAATGTGGTATTCGAAATGGTGACTGTTGGCACATATTGTACATCTGTAGGCAGTACTTGAATACCAATATCCGTGCATGGTGTATCTGTCTGTGTACCTGTATGGTTGAATCGTCCCTTATGCATATATCTGTCATTTGCAGTGGGGCTTCTAGTTTGAATGTCTATTATATCATGTTGTTCTGTTTGGGAACATTGTTCTTTAGTCTCGGTTTGGACCGTGTGTTTGTCAACGAATGTTCCTACACCTGTTCGATCTTCATTTATGTGGGGATCATGTTCAACATTTTCTGCTATTTCTTCGGTCGGACGATTTCTTATAAAACAGCAACACTTTGATAATAACGATGTTTCACTTGGAACAGGTTGCTCATTTAATAAACCAATTGCGTCATCCATTGTTGTTTTTGCTAGGTTTCAAATGAGGCTGTTGTAGTTGTAGTGACAGCTGATGGTGCTAAGCAGTGACTGAAGAATCAAAAATCAATCATATGAGTTTTCATGGATTGGAAAACAAGTGTAACATATAACTAATAGTATTTTTATTTATTTCTTATTTATAAAAAAAAATCATAACCATGGTGTAAAGTATAGATGATGAGCCTGACTTATAAAAAGATATTAAAATAGAAAAATTGTCAGTTATAAAATGATGAAAAAGTAAATGAATATATAATAAATAAATACATAAGTGAAGGCACAAAGTATGACAATTCAACATTATAATTTACTAATTTATAGAAACTCATATTGTAAACTTATATTAATAAATGTTAGGTCTTAAATATATGCTCTTCAATTTTACAAATATTATTCATTTGTTTGGTTTAAAAAATGGAATTTCTAATTCAGGACGAATATATCAAATTATTTGCATAAACATTATGTTTTAAATCATTTTAATCGAACAAGCAATAGCATATTTCATAAGGCCAACAATTCAATAACTTCATCATATTTGAATAATAAATTAACTGCGCTTGTAAAATCAAGTCATCAAGTCATTATGAGATTCTAATTAATTTATCAAAGAAGTTATTTATTCTTCATACTTAACCTATTATGATGGTGATTGATGTTTGACTTGGGTAGGGCAATATTCGTATAATGTGAACCACAAAATTAATGATATATACGAACGTAGAAATGTGTTAAATATAACGTCCTGATATATCGGTCAAGAATAAACACAATGAAATATGAATGGATATTAGGACGTATTGACGCTGATTTTGACATCAATTAGTGTTACAATTGAAAGGCAATGTGCAACATAGAGTTATACGACGTTTGAGAAAAGTTATTCATACATGGATTGCCAAGTTGTCAATGGGTGTAATCATTGTGTTTGCATTGATTTTGTAGCATAACTAAAGTTTATCATATTAGCTAGAATTATATGACATTATCAAATGATATTTGGCGAAAAACAATTAATCGAACTCAAAGATTGTTGCACGGAGCCCCTTAATTGACAATGTTTTACAGCATGATTTACATGAATACTAAATGATGACCAATTTTTTTCATATCATATGCTCTTTTTACAACGTGACTTACCTGGGTGCTTAATAATGCGTAACCTATTTCATCATATCATATGATCGTATGATTTTTTTTCAGAATAACGGCTATTTGACATAAGACGCCCCCGGCATAATTGCTGGGTTCTTAGTAACAATATGCTAAGTCTGAACTAGTCGTTTGAGAAAATAACATTTGAATGTTTCTATTCATATTAGCGTGGCAAAGTGGTCAAAGAATAAAATAGCCTGATCGCATTGATGTCGTAGCATTTTTTTACAGTTTGAAACATCATTCTAGAATTGTTTAGCATTTTTAATGCATTTTAGCAAAACATGTTAAATCGACTTCAAACATTCTTGCACAGAGCCCTTCTATTGATAACGTTTAACAACGTGACTAATCTGGATGATAAATGATGACCAATTTAATCACATCATATGATCGCATGATTCTCTTATATAATGCACTGACAGCTGCTTGACATGCGACGCAACCCAATAAAGGATAAATAATAAGTTCTTTTGTTGAATTGGTATCTTGTCTATTGTTTTTTGTATTTTTGTGTGAGTGAACTAGCAGATTCATTTAGAATTTGCATCATTTGGGACAAATGACATTTGCGTTAGCCCAATCGATTTATATTATAGCTTTACGTATAAATAAGCTTATAAATAAGCCTATACATACAATGATATTCATATTTCAACTCATATTTCAAAGTTGATCTTAAACCAAGAGATTTACATATTCCATTTGTATCTGATAAAAAACTTGATTATTGACTAAATAGTTATATCTTATATAACAAATATAATATATATATTTATATGTATTAAATAAATTTACTTCTTTATGGTAAATTTTGCAAAATAACTTACCTTTTATAAGCATATTTCCATCTTCACATTAATGTATCCGTTA
>LQRL01185814.1:0-21088 GCA_001703475.1 Hydroides elegans
AGCGATGACAGACGGACAGACGGACGGACGGACAGACGGACGGACGGACGGACACCCCAACTCTATAGGCCCCCAACTTTGGGGTTGGGGCCTAATAAACAATCCGACTTCATCGCTCAACACTGATAAACAACTAATTATCTTGTAAGACCGGTATGGGCGATAATAGAGTAATTCTTATTTTATGCAAAACCTTCAGTTATATTTAAAGGATGTGATTACTTCCTCGCAGGAGTTTATATTCACATAAATTAAATTTCAATTGATATATTGAAAAGAACGGAAAAAGTACTTTCGTATAACAAAACAGTTCATGAAATGAATCAGCAAGAAAGCTTTATGAGATTCACAAGTGATTTCTAAAGTTAATATTTTGTGGATCGAATTCGAAATTCAATTTTAACATTGACTTACTTTCTTTCAATTTAGCTTCATATTCTCTGTGCTCTAGTAGCTTCTTTCTGTAGTCTTGAAGAGACTTTTCTCTAACGCTGTCAGTGGCCACTGTCGCCATTTTGTTTGTTTTGATGAAGTACGACACCTTGCGGGCATCGCCAGAAAATGGTCCAAGATTTACTTATCTGCAGAAACACACCCCGCATTCGGAAAGTAAAGACCGTTTTCAGTTATTGTCACTTTCCTATTCGAAAAGTCGGGACCTACTCTTCATGTGACGTCATCCAGGGGAAACCTTCAACCAAACATGCTTCCGGGTTTAGTTCAGTAAAACCATGTGATCTCTCTTATCCAATCATATATGCTCCTTGGGGTAAATAAACCACTTTCTTCCGGGTAAAGAGACCGTCTGGTTCGATAAGTCGTGACCCTTTTAGGTCTTTTAGTAACCCTCACCGTTTTCGGTTACATTTCCGAATACGCCCACTGGGATGTGTATTAGGTAAGGGCGTCCCACGACCTATCTTTACATGTTGATTTGGTTATTTAACTGCTTGAAACATTAAATTATACGATAAATAATCATATTTTTTACCAAAAAAGGTACTCCAATCTTTGTTTATAGATGACCTCATTTCGCTTAACTAGATAGCTAGAAACTGGAGAGAAACACCATTTATGACATATGAAAGTTGAAATACCTACATATGCAACCGAGTTTTATTTATATATCGCAAAAACATGCCTTGCTATAAATATCTGATTTAAAACATGACATTTCTAATTGATTGATGAACATGGATTAAAAAATGTGTTCGTTAAATTCTTGTAGCTATGGGTCAATTTTTGAAAGTGTGTAGATAGATCATTTGTGAAAAGGAACACATTTTCATAAGGAAAGCCTTATGCGATGTTCTTCTATTATAATATTACTATCAAATATACACATATATAAAGATAAATTAAGAACAAAATATTAAAGTTCCTTATGTGTCATTTCTGGCTAACTCAACTAAAAAGCCACCCTTACGCTTCAAATGTAAGTTTCAAAATGTTATTGCTACTGTAATTAAGCATATTTTCAAATTATACTACGAATTAGAAATACATGTGTTTCAATATCTGAGACACAATACTATATTTGGTGATAATTAAAGCTGTGTAGACACAAAGTCATTAAAATAACAATTAGTCGCGCAATTTGTAAGAGTGTTCCAGTACGTAATAAACCAGAAAGTCGCATGTGGTGCGGAAGGCCAGGCGTTCGGGTATCGAACTGGGCCCTTATTTGTTTTTTTTTTTCATATCAAAATTAAATTTAGAGTGATGGATTGATTTATATATACACTGATATTAGCTACTGCTTTTTAAAATCAAGATTAGATAATGTCTATCTTCCCTTAATATTCGTCAATGAATCATCTTTTATAAATATACCAAACTCAATACTTTGGTGGAAAAACCTTATAGTAAATATCAATATCAAAATGATTTGATAATTTTTCGAAGAGAGCAAATTGTTGACATTTAAATGATCAAGATAAACAAATTTTTATATATACTTACCAGCTAGCGAATCGAACAGAAATATTGGACACAATTTTTACATCAAGATTTGATTGATCTCATTTTTATATGTATATCGTGTTGTGTTAGGATTTGTCAATCTATTACATTCAACATAGTAGGAAAAACATATGGAAAGAAGCAAACAAGGAGAAAAACATTAATTATCTTATAAGATAAACATTTTAGGGTGTCTTTTTACCTCCGAGATCGATATACTACCGCATATAATTTGTCGCCACATTGTAGCAAAGGAATTAAAGTTTACATCATTGATAATAAAAGACGTTTCGGATACGTTTATGTAGGATATATATATTTCATATGGTGAAATCATTTTAGCTTTATTGCTATCAGCATGATTGTTCCTGTCAATGAAAATTCAACTAGACATTTCCCGGGCGTCACTGACTCACCATTCATCAATCTAGTGAGAGAACGAGAGGAAGAGAGAGGAACTGAGATAATGATGTCATTTTCTAAACCAATATGTTCCATAGGCATCACATTGCTCTCTCTAAACTCCTCTACACCAATGTAACTGTTATACCCATAAACGAGTCTATAGATCGATATGCTAGAATCCTATTGGTCAAACTTTAATCTATTTCCTAAAATGTGTGTTGTTACTTTCATAGACAGAAAATATATGGCATTCGTTTTATTATTTTTTCTTGTTCGATGTTAGGGTTTTTTTCATAAAATTCAACGTACTTATTCAAAATTGAGTGCTGTTATTCGACAATGTCTGAAAGATCACGATATAACACGAATTGATCCGTCGCTGTTATCATTTCAATTGAAACAAATATGCGAAAGTTTGGCTATGAAACTTGACTTGACTATGAATACTGTAACAGGTTATAAAACAAACAAAATACATGGTTTCTGTTATCAAAATTCAGGATAGGGAAGCAGATGAGAAAGGGTTTTGCGGATGAATATAAAATGCTTACGTCGAGCATTTAATATAATTTTAAAAGTCTATTTAAAGCAATTTGCATATATGATTGCATGTCAATAACATGAGTACATGTATAATTTCTTACATTTATAAATACTTATATGAGTGCATGCCATTTATTTTCTTAATAATGTTCAAAATTTCATATCAATTTAAATGGCTTCCAGTATTCGAACGAAGACGCTCTGGCTATAATTTAGATAAGAGTACAATAAATAAAAGAAAGGTTTTTGTAATTAATAACTAGTTTTTTTTTTTTAAACGAAATAATATAGACCACTTAACCATCTCCATGAAAATCGTACGAAACTATTATAGACTCTTCATGGTCCATTACATTAATTGAAGATAGACAAGCTTAGAGTGTACTGTGAACCCGTAAGGCTATACCCTGAGAGAATCTAGTTAGACGCTAATTTGGTAAGATATCCACATATGAATATGTAGTCAAAATATGAGCCCGCACAGTATTTCGCGTATCAAATTGACTATTACCCTGTCTCAAAAAACCTTTCCCAATTTTTATTTGATTTTATTATATGTTTCAGCTAGCGAGTAGTTATATTTGTTTCAACATTTCGGGGAACCTTATCTGTTTTGATATATATGTCAAATGAATAGATGTTTAAAAGTTATAGTTCTTGTGGATATAAGGGTGAATTTATAACTCTTCGGGCACAATGTCAAGTCATTAAAACAATTTGAACATGTAAAGCTTCGTTGAATACAATTAGATTTAATTTAATTTTGATACACAAAATTTACAAGATGGCATATTCGACGATGTGAGTCAGTGTCAGCAACTTTATCGGACGTTTATATTTGTAATGAAGTCTTACAAAAATGAATCAAGATTTTAAAAAATTTGTATGTTTATTGACATATTCTTTTACGAACTAACCATTCGCTCGTTCATATCTTAATCTTCATAAGCACATTGAACTGTTACATTCGTTTTTTAAAGGTTACATAACCTTTATAAATTGATGTAAAATGCAAAATATACTAAATTATGTTTCCAAAATTCAAAACAGTGTTTATATAAGTAGTTCTTGAAAAATACAAATAATTCTTTATAAAATAGAACACACAATCGGACAATCTTGTGCAAATAAGTTAATAAATACAACACTATTATTATAAATATTACATGAAAAAATAATATTCCGTTAAATAACCATAAATAGACCTATGAAGCATTTACCAAATTGTCCTTTAAAATCACATACCATGGTTTATCAATATTTTTGAATTGATCAATGCAAAATCTATTTAACTAAATTTTAATTTAAATACAGAAATTGTTCAAATATTCATTTGACAGGTTTGTAAATCAATATAAAATACTACTTGTCGTGTTCAATACCTAACTAAATTCTTTAGATATTGTCCCTAATACATGTAACTACACGCATCCTAAATTACAACAAACCTAACTAATTGCTATATCGAGCAGTCATTGCATACTCACTTGACACTACAACTATTCCACCTTTGGACACTGAATCAGATCAAACACAAATTGATAATTCTACCCTTTACTTTAGGTATGAGAAATTGGCGTAGGAAACCCAGAAGCAGAACGTTGTTTTGAACCTAATAAATACGATAATTTGCTGCAAATACATATATACTAAAGAATAAACCAAGTATTTAGGCGGTAATATATCCAAAGATACCATTTTGTAGTGCTATTTATATTCCCAAAAAAAAACATATTTTCTTTTTTCACAATAACCTATACAAAGGTGAGCAATATAACCAAACTTAATGCATATAAAAATTAATGACAATTATCTAGACATAAACTGCGTTTTGTTTACCTACAAAGTTGATGGCATGAAAAATACATACTTTTACGTTAATTAGCTATATTTTGATAATCATTCAATATCCTATAGTAGTGCCATTCCATTGAACTCCCCAATGCGCTTACTTTGAATCTCATCTTCGCCATATTCACTATACGTTTCCGTGGCGTCACTATAGTTACCACTATCAACCGTATCCATCACCAAATCAAAACTGTCATTCAATGGATTTGTCGTTTCATTTGAATTAGAAACACACTCTGCTATTTCTGGGTATTTGTGGTTGGATGCATCATCTGGATTTCGATCCAGATTTTCCGCAGCTGTGGCTGCGGATCCCTGTTGTCCCTTCGCAGTCGATGGCGGAGTATTGTTAATAGCCTTGCAAACTGTGTTTGTCACAAGGTCGATTGAGTTGGAAACATTGGAACTACTGTTGTTCGAGCTGTTTGAGTTTTCGTGAAACACGCCGTTTTTCCTCTTACGTGGGGATGCTGATGTTTTATTGGGTCGAACGGGACTAGCACTGTGGCTTCTTGATAACTTTGCTTTAGGGGAAGCAGCTAACCTGGAATTGCGTTTGGAGTTGGGACTAAGTTTTTCCATGGCGTCAAAAATATTATTGGATTCACGTTCCTTGAGTTCAGGGATTACACCGTTTGTGTTGGCGATGGTTTCCATCAACGCAGCATCGTTGGAGTGCTCTGTTTCTAAATGATTTATATCATATCCATTCAGGGCTATAGGTTTTGACAGCCCATTGGATACTCCGTTGACAGAAGCAATTACAATGTCTTTCTTTTCTTTGGAAGCCAAGTCCGCTTTCACAGTTTTCTTTGATTTAGAAACACAGTTTTGGGTCTCCTCCTTTGTGATATCTGGACTGGAGCACAACCCGTTCTCAACTTCATCATAAATGCTGTGATCATTATATTTCTTCTTTTTATGTTTGACTTTATTTTCACTATATTTCTTATTTCGTTGTGACTCATATGTTGAACCATGGGCAACGGTATCTATTATTGAGTCAATAATCTTATCCCGTTTCGATTCCTCAACATTGTTTACTTCTCCCGACGGCAGTACTCCATTGACATGCGCACTTTCCTCGGTCAAATGACTACTCAGACGTTTACGCTTTATAGCCTTTTTCTCTTTTCGAGCATGATCCTTGGGATTGTTGAGATTCTTTGAATGTGATGAGCTATTTTTGCTGTTTTTACTATTTTGGATTTTGATTGGGGGGCTGGCTGGTGCATGTGGATCATAAACGGTGTCTGATTCGACCATTTCTGTTCCAGTTTTTACACTTGATTCTAAGTTCAATTTCGCCTTTTTAGTCTTTTTCAACTTCCGATTATCTGACGATGCTGGTCCACATTTACTCTCATCCATCGTTTCTCCAGCGTGTACTTTCTTATGTTTGTTCTTGTGGTGACCTTTCTTGTGAGATTTCAATGATTTAGGGTGGGAGCCTGGTAAACTGCTTTCTAAATCAGCTTCGTTTAATGCATCCAGCATTGTGGCTAAACTTGCTCGTATTTTACGGGGAGACTTGGATGCCACGACATTTGTGTTTGCCTTGGCCTGGGTGCTGGCTTGGCCGACTGGTTCTTGATTCGCGGAGCAGACCGATGTTTCATCTGGAAGGCTTGATTTGATTTCAGGCGCTTCTGAAGCATGCATGTTTTTATACGGAGATGCGGCGTTTTTATTCGTTGAACTGGTTTCACTGTTGTCGAAGTTGAGGGCTATTTTAGCGTTCATACATTCTTCTGATGCGCCAGATTTCATGGCTAGCCTTGGTGGAGTTTTCTGGGGAGAATGTGAGAACAATTCCATGTTATCATCAGCTACAGTTCCCAAAATCACACCCTGGTCATGATCATACGATATTTCGGATATACTTTTGCTTCGTTTGGTTTTCTTTGTCTTTGGCGACTGAAGAGTATTTTGCAATGTAGAACATACTGTCGTTTCCTGACTATGAGTACTTTCATTTACATATTTAGATTGATCTACCTCCAGCTCACTATAACCATTAAGTCCGTTTTCATGCGTTTTCCTTTCGATTTGGCGTCGTTTTAGAGTTCCTTGCACCTTTGCCTTTTTCACTTTATTCTTGAGAGCTGTTTTTGTTTCAGTCTTTCCTTTTGGACTAGAATTGAGACTCCCTTTAGGTAACTTGGAACTTTTCAATTTAGATTTAACGTAACGTCGTTTCACCTTTTCCACTGGAGAAATCGAATCAACTTTAGAACTATCAACATCATCCGTCATCGCATCGGCACTGGCTGAGAATTCATTGACTTGAAGATTCTTAGCCCCATGGCGTTTGATATTGTAAGTCTTCTTTTTAGTCTTTGTTTTAGATAGTCCTTGTTTTACGCCATTCATACCAGCTTTGACGGATTTCAATTGACCTTCAATAGTCTGATTTGAGGTCACATTCTTAGACAATTCGCCGCCATTTTCTTGAACTTCCGGAAGTGATTCATCGGCGGATGACCCACCAACGAAATCATAAACGGCCAACTTGCTGTTGTCAGGGGCAACGGCCGATTTTGTGTTGGTTGCTATGGCGTTAATTTTTCGCGCCCGTTTCATCACTTGAATAACGTTGTTGATGCGAGTAACCTTGTGTTGTCGAGCAATGTTGTTCGATAATAACTTGGTGGCAGCAGCCTTTTTGCCAGCTGCCTTTTTGTTGATTTTCTTTTGTATCTGCTTCGACTTGAGTGATGTTAGGAACTTGGCAGCAGTTTTCCTTCTAGGCACTTTTTGTGGAATCTTTTGAATCTTAGTATTTTGAGTTTCGGCATGTGCGACATCGGTGACTTTGTTTGACGCACTTTCGGCTTCTTGCATTGTTTCACTCGCAGTGTCAAGGTTCTTCGGATCAGAGACAGACTTCGCTTGTTTCTTTACTACTTTCTTTACTGCATTTTTGTTCTGTTTCCTCGTGTTCACTTTCGATTGTTTTGATACGGTAACACCATTTTTCTTCGTAATGCGCTGTGCAATCTTTTTCTTCACACATTTTGCCAGCGCCACTTTTGTATTTTGAGAGGTCACTTTGCTTTTAGGCGATTTCGCATTTGCTAATGCCTTTGCGCCTAATTTCTTCGTTGCATACCCTCGCTTTTTGGAGGGAGTAACTTGTGGCACATTTTCGGGTTTCGGAGACAGTTTGGGCCTGCCCGGAGACGCCCTTTTAGCGATCGTGGTATCCTTTTTCTTCACCTTCATAAAACTTGTTATTTTGCCTGTTTTCATTGACACTTTCTCTTTCTTTATAACTGGAACTGGTTCCTTTTTAAGACCTTTTGTCTTCACATTGGGTTTACGTCCTCGTTTTGCACCTCTCTCTGTTGATTTGTTTCGTATCTTCTTTGTGAGATCTTCCGCTACAGCTCCATCTTCTTGATGAGGTAAAACTTGAACGGGTACATATGGAGGTGTTGTGGTAAGTGTTTCAGGCTTATCACTTTCAAACACTTCAACGGATTGCCTTTTCGTCGCTTTCTTTCGTTTATTACCACTTTCTTCTTTGTTTTTATCCACATCCAAAATAAACGTATCCGATAAATCGAATGAGATGATCGGCAATCCGGATTCGACGAAATAATCGTAGACAAAACCATCCTCGGACACCACTTGTTTGATCTGTTTACTGTAGGAATTGGATTTCGCTTTCGCTGATCCCCATCCGAAACCACGCCTTCGGCGCCGCTGGCGTTTGTCCAGGACCGATTTGCGAAGGTCTTCGCTGTCTTTGGAGTTCTCGTCCTCGCGACTGGGACTCATCGAGGATTCGTCTACTCCTTCACGTTTGCCTCCTGCAATGAGATCGAAAATAAGCATTTTCAATATGAGGATAGGCTTATCATTTTGATCAGAATATATCATACCGATAATTCAATACAATTTGATTAAAATGGTTATCTAGTATGTACCCAGAGCTTGGTTAAATTAATAATAATTAAAACCTTATTTTTATTGGTGAGTCTTCAAGTATCAAATGTATTGAATACAGATGGTAAGTTTTATCTAAAAAATTATCAATTCAATTAGCATTTCAAACAAAATTCTAAAATTCACACATAATTTGAAACAAATATAATTACCTGTCTTTTCAGTAATGTCTTGTTCCCACTCCTCATCCAGATACTCATTCTCCTTAATCAGCTCCTTGCGCACCGTGCAAAAGTCAAAGATATGATTCCTCAGACTCCGCATATACGTGAACTGCTTCTGACAATAGATGCATAAATGCTTATTGGGGTCATAATCATCACTAGCATCACTATCCGAGTTATCCGCTTGATACACTGATTTCAACGAGTCCAGCTCACAGATCTTGTCCTTTTTGCTACACAAGGGTATATGACGCTCCAAAGCGGAAATGGATTCATAATCGACACGGCATCCGCCACATATGGAGGTATTCACGATTTCAGTCATGGCTCGCCGGCGCGTATGTCGACCAGGGTTGTACACGATTTCAAAAGGTTTGCGCCGACGCCTGCCATCTTCAAAGAATTCCCCGTTTACCTTGTCACCGTTGCTATCGGTTGATTGATTGGTTTGCTCTGATACGCCATTTTCCACTTTCTTCGGCGTGTTTGCGCTTTTCTGCCATTCACACGTTCGCTTTTTCTTCATTTTTGAGTATTTTTGCTTGCGATACTGGTAGACCCAGACGTATTTGGGTCGCATGGTTTCTGGGTCTGCGCACTCTACGATATGTTTGTGTAGGTCTTCGATGGCTTTGAACCGGCGCGGGCATTTGGTGCAGTGGAAGTTCTGACGTGGTTCTGTAAACCAAAATAACGCAATTTTAAGCAAGATTGAAACACAGTGGCATAATAACATCAACGCTGACATTGGACTCCATATGGTAGATTTGACATGGTAAAGTGTATAACCAGGCTTCGTTATCTCTTAGACTTAACAATTTTGTCCAAAACAGCCCATTCGCCATTGCATATTATTTGACCTTGCACTTCACCCTCAAAGGCAAAGATCACTTCATGTTATCCATATACCGGGATATCTACACGTTCAATTTAGCTGGTATCCTTTTCAACGAATGAGGGACAGGGATATAGCGAACCAAACTCACCCAATCCCGCGAGATGTGCCGAGCAGACATTCAACAACCCAACGGGATTCGTCACGCGCGTCCACACTTGCTTGAGGTTGGGGTCGATGATGGAGAAGCCGCGTTCGATTGTGGGATGCTGGGTCACGTGGTGGTCGACGAATTGGCGCCAGTCGCCGAATTCCGTGTTGCATGCGTTGCATAGGTATCTGGAAATGGAGATACCATGTAAATTAAGCAACGGATAGCACGCTATAAAGTTAAAGGTGTACAAATATTTGAGTATGGATCTATCATTTGTGGAGGATGTGGGGGAAATAACACATGTAAAGGTGTATACAAACATGGATTAGCTGCGACATGCCGCAATTGTTGGCTCGCGATACATTTATCATCATGTCTTATAATTATATACATTTTCTACTTTGAGACAACAATTTCTAATGAAAATATTAATGTAAAAGTTAATTTTGTTTATGATTAAATGCATGGTAAAAACGTTGTTTCAATAAAACCATTACAATTTTAAGTAGCATATCTCATTCAGTACAAACTAGACGTGCCCTTGTTCACTGACAAATGACATAACTGCAAGGCTCTGATGATAAATGCAGTCAAAAGTAGGTCAAGAACTCTCGATTTCAACAAGGCCACAACGCACTCGTACTATATACTAAGAAACATAAACAATGTATACTCTACTACAAAAAGCTACTGTATCTGCAGTATCTGTAGTTAATTTCTTACCCAAACAAAAAATATAAAGGGCTAGGTCCTTCTTTAAATAAAAAAGTTATAATCACCTGTGAAATTTCTCTGTCGGGTCTTCCGTACACACACTCTGCGGCACCTTCGTCGCTGCACTCGTCGCCCTCAGATTCAACATGCCCACCATCTGTGCCGCATTTACTTTACCACCCGACTGCGAAACCCTCTTTTTGACTGGCTCATCTTTACTCAGGTCAACGACCTCATCCTGTTCCGGTTTATCGTGCTGCAGCGTCACGGGTATATTGATGTCTGGTTTCCGTCCTTGGTTGTTATTCTTATTATCCTTGGCACCGTCGCTACCTGCGTTACATGTACTTTGGTCCACTTTTTGTTGACCCTGCTTGATATCGTAGGCATTGACACTGTGTTCATCGCGCATGTGAAAGCGGAATTCTTTGTAAGAATCGAACGTGATTTTGCACACGGCGCAGGTCTTGTTATCCTGTTGTTTCAGGGGCGGTTGGTCGTCAGGGGATTCTTCTTTGGGCGATGGGGAATAAGCTGAGATATCGATGGGTTTGGGTAACGTATATTCGTCGTAGATTTCGAATGGATTCGTTGGTTTGGATATTGATTCCATTTCGGCTTCTGTTTCGGCTGCATCTTTGTCGGCCTTGTCTTTCATCAACGACAATGTATTGTACTTCGGATCTCGACGATTCACGTCACTGAACCTCTGATTCGGGTCCTTCAATCGGAACGGTTTCGGAAAATTGAATTTGCTAAGGAATGGAATTGAGGTAGATTTAACTTCAGGGTTCTTTTGGAAATCAAATGAGGTACCACTGGTTTCTTTCAATCCCCACTTGATGAGATTAGACGCATTATCCAACATTGTTTTCGTTCCCATCATATGATTGGATAAATTATCCTGGATATTGTCCGACACATTTGCATAGAAATCGACCATTTCTCGCTCAACGGCAGACCGCGTTCTGATGATTGACGTACTTTCATAAACACGCTCACTTCTCCTCTCACTAGTTTTGACCGTATCCATGAGATGGCGCAAGTGTGCCAAGCGCCGGTGACGACACATATTGGAGTAATCAATAAATCGCTTTTTGCACACGGTACATGCGAACTTGAATGCATTATCGTCGTTTCTATTGTATCGCATTCCAGCCAATCGCATGGATTCGGCTTTATCCAGTATAGGATCGATCGCTTTGATGTTGTCCAGCTTTTTATTATCCAACTGATCCCTATTATCGCCCATGTTCTTATTATGCGTTTGCAAATGCTCCAGCAAAAGCTTCTTAGTGGAAAAGTACCGTACACAAAAGCCGCATTCATGGAAACTGGTCGGATGTAATCGGCGTATATGTTTCTTGAGATCGCTGCCTTGGGTGAATGACATTGCGCAATGTTCGCACGTGACTCGAATACCCTCGTGAACGCGCTCGTGACGGCGCAGGTTTTTGTTGTTGGGAAACTGCTTGCCGCAGTATTTGCAACGTCTTGGGCCCTTGGAGGAGGAGCTTGGGGTCGTTTTGCCACTGGCGGTGCTGCTGCTCGATTTGCTGCCTTTCGGTGAATCTGAAAAAAAAAGTTAACACATAAGCTAATCCTCTAAATGTTTTCAGGCTTACATATTTCTTGGCCTTATTCAAAAGCTAACCTCATCCTAGATCAGATGATTTTTAATTTATTTGTTTTTCTTACACATTTATCGTTGACGTATCAACTTTAACTTTAACTTCAACTTTGCATTGTGCGTTAACAAGTTTGACCATTAATTCAGCTTAAATGTGTTTACAAGCTTATACCTTTCTTGGCGTTGTTGGCTTGATGTTGGACCAATGTTTTCTTCCCCTCAGTGTTCAAATCACTCGGATGTTCCTTGATATGTTCCCTGAGTAATTGCGGCCTGTCAAAAGTTGCGCTACATGTGTGACAACGATACAATCCTGGCATAAGGACAACAGGCTTAGCGTCTTCATTTGTGTCTTGTGCGATGGATGGTTCTTTCACAAGACTTGCGTTGGTATCTGCAAAGGCACTTGATTCAACATTTGTAGAATCGGTAGACTCCTGAGTATTGTTGGTTTCTTCATCACAGTCTTTACCTCCATTGCTATCCGATTCTTTGTTTTCATGCACCGAACTACTTTTGTCAGCTTCCCCTAGGTTTTCGCTTCCGTTAGCTTGCATGTCGTCAGGAGTGCTATCTTCATTGGTTACACTGTTTTGTTCATAATCTCCGTTTTCATTCGTTACATCACTGGCCTTATTGTCATCGGTCGCTTGTGGATCACCCATATTGGTTTCATCGTCTTTTGCTTCGGAATGATTGTCTTCTGAACTTTTCTCAATCGATTCAGTTATTTGCATTGTATCTATTTCATTATCACCAGTTTTCGCTTCAGCTAATTGACTAGATTTCACTGTGTTAG
Organism: Hydroides elegans; assembly: GCA_001703475.1. Classification (NCBI taxonomy): domain Eukaryota; kingdom Metazoa; phylum Annelida; class Polychaeta; order Sabellida; family Serpulidae; genus Hydroides; species Hydroides elegans. Next base: position 13,009 of record LQRL01185814.1, read on the forward strand.
AACATGGACTATTTTCATTATCACTGACTTTAGTTCCTGTTTGTTCAGACGAGTTGATGTCCGGAGAGTTATCTATTTTCAGTTGCTCTGAGCTATTTTCATCTATGGAGCTACTTTTAGGAGCCGAATCACTGATCACCTGCTCAGCTTTATCGTCGTTATTTGAAGTTATATCTGTTGAAGGTTCATCCACTTTTGCTGTGGATTCATCACCGTTGGAATTGCTGCCTTTTTTCTCTATTTCACCGGTTTCCATACTGCTGCTACATTTTTCTGTCACTGGTTTCTGATCTTCGCACGTGACAACTTCGTTTGTCTCGGTTTCTTGGGCGGTTTTCTCTGAACACTTTTGATCGGTGGAAAGATCTGGTGATGTTTCGTTGCTAATAACGGTAACTTTTGTAACGGTGCAACTTTGAAGGTCTGCATCGGAGACATACTTGTGATTGATGTGATGTTTGATATAGTGCCGCTTCAAACTGAATGAATGCTTGTACAGACCTGAGCAAATATCACAAATGAACAACTTCTTTCCCTGTCGATTGCGCACTATGAACTCGTCTTTCATTTCAAAATGAAAGTAACCGTCATCAATTGTTTCCTCTTCGTTGGTCGCCATTTTGTCGACAGTCGAATCAATTTCTTTTTCTTGAACCGCTTCCGTTTCTTGTTGATCTTCCTTAGTTTCTTGAGCAACCTTGTTTTCTATTTCCGGTTTTAATTCAGTAGGTTCTTCACTATTATCGATGATAGAAGAGGTGCTTGTACCAGTAACCGAATCTAGAGATTTGAGACTGCTTTGGCTTAGTTCTCGTTTCATTTGGCGATTCGTTTTCTTTGTTGGAATCCAAGATTCATCAGCGCTCAGGTCGGTTGAGGATTCGTCTTGAGATCGCTCACGACGTCGGCTCTTTGTTCCTATAAAGGTTAAGTGAAATATAATGTAAATAAAGACTGTTAATGTTTTAACAGAATATATATTTTATTATTCCGATTTTTGTTTCACTTATTCATATAAATATATAATCACACAGGTGATGGGCATATAAATCGAGAAATTTAGAAGTAAGACCACTGAAAATATGAAGGTACACCTTGCAGTTAAAAACCTTAATGAAGCAAAATGCACTTGAATGACTGTGTCAATTCTACTTTCAATTTATATCAACACATGCAACGATTTTACAATTATTCTTAATGAGATAACATTTGCCAATGAATACAACTATTTATTACATGCCTGCAAGTTATTTTATAAAGAAAGGATAAGGAAATTGCCAGGGCAGTAAAATGCCGAACCGGCCCTCGACCATTCTATTTACAACACAGGGGGTGACAGGGTATTGCAACGCGAATAAAATCACTTTTATTTTATCTTAAACATATAAAATCATCAAAAAGGCATATAATAAAAATAATACTTCATGGTTTGAGGGCAATACGTTGATTGCTGGACCCTCGGGTACGGGGTTAGACGGACCTCAGGCTGCGCCTTCGGTCCGTCCTACCCCCTTGCCCTCGGGGCCAGCAATCAGCGTATTGCCCTCAAACCATGAAGTATTATTATAATATCAGATCTGAGTGATAATGAATGACGTAAGTCTTCTGTTAAACATGGAAGTAAACGTGACTTAATAACAAGCAACCCCTACAAACCCAGTCATCTAGCCATATGCAATAATAAAGGTTTGTTTACCAGTTGGCTGGGGCGTGGGATTTTTCCTGCGTTTGCGTCCTCGCTTCAGATGCACCCGTTCGTACCACGTGAGTAACTCCATGCCCGCAGGGATATCCTTTTAATTAAATAATGTAAATAATTTTAAGAAATAAATATACATTTGATTTTAGGGATTCAATCAATTACAATATCAACATAATCTTGCAAGAATCATCAACTTGTGATCAGAGTAAACATTTAAAGATACCATCCGTTAAATTATGATGCCACCAGTTGTTATTCAGTAATGTGTGATGATTATCAAACCTATGACCCTTACATTAATACAATCTTAAATTTTATACAGGAGAGAATAAGCATAAGACATGTCAATCAGAAAATTAACCAACTTCCTAAAATAGCTGTTTCAATCTTCATATCCAGACGAAAGACACGAGATCCTTGATCAATTTTAAAGCTAGTCATTGACACAGCAATTATATACAAAGCCACCAACCTTCATTGCTTTATAGTAAATATCAGTGCCCTCTTGCTGCGATATGATGTTCTGTTCTTCGAGAAACCTGGCGCATTTTATATTTCGCATCCAGTTGCAACGGGAAGGGTCGGTGGCGTCGATGTACCACAGGTGCTCCTTCGTCTCCAGATCGACAATCTAAGAAAAATATGAAAGTTGTGCAAAATAGTCAGTCGCAAATATGTATTGAAACGCCAATAAATTATTTATGACATTGCTTCTTTGTCTCCCTGTCAACGATCTAGAACGAAAAGTGGAAAGGGTGAAAGAAATTAGTAACAAATATGTCTTAAAATGCAATGAAATAAATTACAACATTGCTCCTTCGTCTCCATGTCCACGATGTAGAACAACAAATAAAAGATAACTTAGTGATAACTATGGCTTTTCTTTCTCTCTCTCTCTCGCTCTCTTTCTCTTACTCTTTTATCTCTCTTTCTCTAACTCTCTCTCTCTCACTCTCTCTCTTTGTCTCTCTCTATTTCTAATTTTTCTCCTCCTTTCCACATATATTTTCTCTCTATTTTTTCGCATATTTATTTTTCTCTCTCTCCCTCTCGCTCTCTCTCCCCCCCCCCTCTCTCTCTCTCTCTCGCTCTCTCTTCCTCTCTCACTCTATCTATATTTTTCTCTCTATCGAATTTAATATTACGGATTATTACTTCATACGGATTCATATCTTTATGTAATAGTTTGGTGTCATGTTAACGTGGACTGACTGCACTTATTATCTCGTCTATTTAATGGGTGTTGGCTACATGTATTAAAACATGTATTCACAGCAACTATCTTGATTATTGTGCACAGCGTTCTACTTTTTGTGGCCTACAAATAGATTGTCGACGCAAATGTAGTTCTGCTTTCTGTTGATAGTGGGCGTAGATCTAACATTTCCTTGCCTCAACACGCAGAAATATAATTAAGATCCTTGATTCATTTGATCTATTTGAATATTTCATATAGGCCTATGTTAATTGCTATAACATATTTACTATACATAGTTATTTACACTTACCTACATTTAAATGACAAGGAAGTATTTGTGAAACACAAACAGGCCCCAACCGCCCCAAAACTCGAAGGAGTATGGGTTTTTGTAGATTTTAAATATATTTTCTATGAAAACCGATATTTTTGGCCAATTATACAACTTCCGGTCGGGTGTTTTTGACCGAAATGGTTAAAAGGCACATTTACAGACCAAGACCTTTCATTTGAGCCTATAACCAAGTCTCTATGACCTTCCGTTCAAAGGTTCTAGCCCGTACAAGCTCATGTCTTGAAAAACCGCTATTTTTGGGCTATTTTGGTCAAATTGCCAACTTCCGGTTGGGTGTTTTTGACCGAAATGGTCAAAAGGCACATCTACGGACCGAGACCTTTCATTTGAGCCTATAACCAAGTCTTTATGACCTTCCGTTCAAAAGTTCTAGCCCGTACAAGAAAGCGATGACAGACGGACGGACGGACAGACGGACGGACGGACGGACACCCCAACTCTATAGGCCCCAAACTTTTGGGTTGGGGCCTAAAAACTACATGGATTTCTTTTTAATCGTGAGACCCATTGCGAATATTACAATTGAAGGGCTCCGTGCAACAATGTGTTAAGTCTACTTAGCATGTTTCGCTAAAAAGTATGGCAAAGTGCCAAGTTATAACTTATCCATGTTATATATTTGAATAATACTAAGAAATCAACGCGATCATATTTATTTCATCCATTGGCTACTTGCCAATTCTTATATTTATAACCAGTCTGAAAACATTCAAGGCCTCTTTTCTCAAAACGTCATTTTCAGACTTAACACATTGTTGCACGGAGCTCTTCAATTGTTTCATACTTGCTTTCATTAAACAAACACACACACAAGGCACCTGATATCAGAGAGGTCAGACGGACAGAGGGATGCACAAACTGAAACCTACATCCCCTCGTTTCATGGGGAACAATACAAAACTCATGTGTATTTTTTATACGAAATTATCAGTTTTTCCAAAAATACACACTTACCTCCCAGACGTAAGAGGGATCCATATCTGGATGGGCCTCCTGCACCCTGTCGCCTTCGAACGGCCCGAAGCTGTCTCCTTGCGCGATGGCTTGCTTACTCCATATGCCTGAAAATAAATTGTAGACATGCAACAAAACTTTCATTCGTTGATGGGAAAGGACAAATTTTACCTTTCTGATTAAGGTTCAGTAACTTCAGCAAAAGCAAAACATTGTTATCTTAATATAGCCAAAACTTTAAGATTAAGGGAACTTCAGCAAAAGCAAAAACATGTTATCTAAATTGTAAATATAGCCAAACGTAAAAAGATCAATTCAGTAGAAAGTGTCTATCGGGGTTATAACATTAATAAGATTCTACATTGGTAGCCATAACTCTATTTCAATTCGTTAAGACTTAACAAAGATAAAATGCGTCTTGAGGAATGACATTGAATTCTGTTTTTACAGCTAGATGATAAGCCTTAACATTTACAACTAATGTGATCGCAATGCAATTTATACAAAAGGCCAAAGGATATATGAGCTATCGCCCCAGTGAACTGAAAACTACTTTGCCGAGTGTTATTGACTTAAATTATCAAGACATATAGGCCTGGTCTGTTTTGTGAAAGTATACGTTTTTCTATATGCTTTGATAATAATCAGATCGGGTAATAGAACAAAAATGTAAAATAATAATCAGGATTTGCTTCTTGTGAAACTTAATATAGCCTACATTCTCTTTTTCTTATTCAAGATGATACACACAAAACAGAAGTTTAACTTAAATCTTTAAAAACAAAACTAGTTTAATGATTTTATCTTAGATAAAAAGTATAGAGAAGCAAATAAAACCTCTAAAATCGATTACGAAAGATGGAATGTAGACTTTGCGCTTTTACTTTTTTGTACAAAGTTTCTAACACATTTGTATTCAAATTCCAACAGTCGTAAACCATTTGATAAGAATGGCGAAAATTTAGAATGTTTTCAAACGGTGAAAACTCTAATTCACGCTCCTAAATGAATCTACGTCATTTGAGATAATGCCATGCATACGCAATCGAATTAACGTTAACACAAGAAAGACAGTGAATAAACTTTCGTTTGATAATAAATTTGCATTGTACCAGTAATGCGTTCAAGTCAATTATTCATTACATAAAGGAATGAATAAGCAAAGCAAAAATACTTCACCTACAAACAGAGTTTCAATTCACTTGCATATCATCAAGTAAAACCTCGTTAACTCGAGGTACTCGGGACTTGAGATTTACCTCGAACTATCCGTGAATTCGAGTTGACCATGCTCGAGTTAACGAGGTTCTACTGCATTGATATGCGGATTCAGAAGGGGTGTGTCGTATATTATAGTCTTAACAAAATAAGAAACTCAAACTTGGAAATGGCACATACCTAGCGTCTCTGGGTCGATTCCGGAAGTGCGAAGTTCAATTTGGGGAGGAGGGGGCTCCCCGCTCGACCGCTGCTCAAGGCCGCTCATGGTTTATCTGTAACACATAGGGTTTCAATATTTATTGATCAATGTTGAGCAGAGAGGAGAATAAGTTATACATGTATCGTATATTGTTAACGGATTGGAGAAAATATATATCTGTAGATAGGACTGTACGTCTACTCGAAAAGATATTAGTTCGATAAGCTCAAAACGTAACCTCGTACAATCATAACAATATCTTTGGTCTTTTGTTTTCGAAATACATGTAGAATAGTAATCCAATGTAATGAAACAAAATGCACAGTTTTTCTTTCCACTTCGAGAAAGGCATGACCTTGTGATAAATGCGATACTTAATTTCGCCTGCATGCAACGCGATAATGCATTTCATATATGCTTTCCCATATACAGATGCATTCCGTTTTCGTATTATTAGGTCAGGTGAAATGTTTACTTCACAGACATAACAGTATCTTTATGGTAACAGGATCATATGGATGTCAGCTACATGTAGATATCGACTACATGTAAAGACTTGCAAAATCGATCAATGGCGATAAACGGAAAAACCGAGATAATAGATGAGAGAAAAAAAACAGACACAAACTCCATCCAAATTCAGTTAATTCACCCACGGTTTGAACAATAAACGTATATATTTGATGGCGTATTTATTGTTGTTAAGTTATATATCAAAATAGGCTGCGATTTACTCGGCCACTACTTCGTAAACTTGCATATTATCTTCTGAGTAGTGAAGTACAAAAAAAAAACATCGAGCGCTTTCTATCAACTACACGGCATATGTTGCTGATAGTATTCTTTGCACGAATTCTGTATTATGTGCATGAGTTTCACCCTTTTAACAGCTTTCTCCACCACGAAACGTTTACACGTTTTCTACGTGAAGGGACAGACTAAATGGAGGACTTGCGGGTAACCAAAGGGCATGATTGCAAGGGGCAGCTGCCACCCCCGAGCGAGCTTGTGTCATCTGCCCCTTTGTTGTGTTCGTAGACTCGCGAAACAACGTGCACACTAAAATGATGGGCGAAAGCGAAATAAAATTAAGCAAGATATTAAAATTAGGGCCAACCGAAATCGGACTCGTCGGTGGATCGAAGAAATGTTCTAAAAATAAGAAGCGGTATCCGAGTGACAGCTAATTCTCAACCTTTATTGTATTGATTTCGGTCTATATCGCATGCATTTTAATAGTTTTAGTCAAGCAGTGACATGAATATAAAATAAAAACATTATATTGATACAACTATGTTGCAAACTTGCGATCTATTCCTCTTCAACGCTAAAAAAAAAGTTTTTTTTTTTTTAAATATCTCTTGTCATTAAGAACGGAAAGAACTTGGCCTAATTTCCTTCAGGTAAACCCGCCTCTTTAGTGGTAAACCACAGTTAATGTTACGCGATTTCTTTCTTAACAAAACCATATCGTAGAACTGTGTAATATAATCAACGATAGATTGTTCGACATGTTCAAATCGCAACGGGCAATACGTAGATACTAAATTGGTATATTGAAACTTCAAACAGGCTAGTTGAAACTCCAAACAGAATGTTGTACGGAGAAATCTGTTAGTTTTATATTTTACTTTTTTTCAAAAGCTACATTTTATCTCCACAATTAATCGAAATCGTGAAAATCTCAATACTGCTTTCCAGTTACCAGAACAAGTATAATTTTCAAGATGGCTGAAGGCAAAAAATTCAACCAGATTGGATCAGTAGATGACGTCGTTCACACAACAGCATTTTGTAAATAAAAAAATGCCTTGAAAATCCACGATCTCCATTTAATACAAAGTTGGTGACATGTGAAATGGAATGAAGTCCTTGGTCCGTGCAGTATTACAAGGCTAGACAAAGCTGTCCTTCTCTCACAATCATTTTATCGATCCCATTTTTTCTCCTTCCTTCATAAAAACCCGTAGTGGTAGAAGCGTAGTGTAATAACTCACTCATATAGCGCATTCCTGCATCAAAACCAGTCTTTTCTGATCCCAGAAAATAATATAATGATTTACGATTTACGAGTAAACGATCGTTCAATTCTTAAACATACTCGTAACTAGATTTTGTTTCTACTTTAGTAATTAGGTTTTGTTTAAGATTTTACAGGAACAGCCTTGGGGTTTCCTTTTCTGCATTACTGAAGACTTAAGCAATCAACGTCTTTTGAATCTTAAAGAAAAAACAAATGATTACTATTATGCGCCCAGGGCAACTTAACAGATTAAAATTATTATAGCAAGTAACCAACTTAGTTAACATGCATTCATATGTTATAAAACATAATGGCCCAAAATACCATCCACATCTACAACCTTTGTTCTCGAACATTCTGTTTACACGACTTAATCGTCACACCATTATACATCATACAATATTCACGCGAATAGGGGGGGGGGGGGG